>JAKCPI010007939.1:0-16749 GCA_023213315.1 Euborellia annulipes
TGGGATCTTTAGCATTTCAATACGCTACCTGGTGGCTTAAAGTCGAACTAGCCATTGTAGGATAAACCTTCATATGTTTAACGTGATATAAGGGACAAGAACATTTAAACATCTGATATAATTGTATTATTTAAAAAAAAAGTTATAACCCACGAGTAAACATTATTGTTAGATTAATAAATAATACATACATACACTAATATATTCACAAATATGAAATTTTCTCCTTATAAAAATAAAAGCAATGTGAATCTACTTTGTGTTTATGGGTGTAAAAGTCATGCATCTAAGCATGAAACAGTTCGATTTCATTCTTTTCCAAAAAAAAAGACAGTATAGTGAAAATTATAAATAATTTTATTGTAGAAGAATCAATCTATCAGATTTAGAAGCCTTCTTTTTAATTTTTGCCTCTATCTTTTTCTCTTGTTTTTCTCCAAAACAATTGTGCTCGAGCAAAGGCCTCTCATATCGTATTTTTTTAAGAGCTGATTTATGTGGTGCACTCCAAACACATTCACGTGATATTTTTTAAATCTTCTAAATTATTTTTGTAAGTACAAAAAAAAAATTAATAATTTTATATTTAATTACCGGTATTGATTTTTTAGTTAATTTATCATTTAATTATCTTGTATTTATTATTACAATAAAATATTTCAAACACTTTTTGGCTAACATCATATCAGATATCATAAATAGCGGTTACAGAATAAAGTACAGCCCCAAATGTGCTTGCAGGTACTTCCTAATCCAGCCTTATACGAGCATCCATCCCAATTGTTATTATTATTATGAAATTTGATCATTTATTTCATGAAATTCTTCTCGTAAACTTGTTGTTTGTAAACAGAAAGCAAGAATTTGGTCTGTCATTGAAACTGTCATTACTATTACTCACTTTAAAACATGACCAGGATCAATAATATTATCTCCACAAATAAAATTTCTATTAGTAAGTGTGGCAGAAGAAAACCTAAAAATTTCCTGTATCGTCACACCCATTTTTTATTTTTAATTAAACTTTTTGTCTCATAAAACACGAGTACTTGCGTATCAGCTCAGCCATTCAATCCTACAATCGCTAGTTCATTTTTTGCCACCAGGTGAAGCCACGCCTCTCCCATAGATCCCAATAGAAAATTTTCATAGAATAACAAGAAGGAGTGGCAATGATCGGCGTATTTTTTAACCCTACTCTATTGAACGTTCCTCGTAGGAAAGAGCTCGCTAGCTATATCTCCATACAAGAAATAGGGTGTTGTAGTCTAAATTACATACATCCTGTTTGGTTATGTTAATTTTTTAAAATAAATTAAACAAAAAAAGTTAAATCGGACTTTTGATCATGATTTGATCATTTTAAAGTGAGTAGCAAAAGAGACCACCAATGAATAAAAAAAATTAGATAAGCTCTGTAGTATTAAATTCAATATCGTTTCATTGAATTGATTATAAAAAAAAAACATATACGAACACTTTTCAAAATTGTTATTGAAACTTTTTTTTTCATGTTCAGGTCTCGATGTTTACTCCCAATACCTGTAGTATCCGTTTTTTTTTTTTATTTTTTTTTTCTGCTTCTTTCTTTTTTTGCATCGGTCAGACTACGCTTTTAAAAACTCTTAACTTATTTATTTCTTTTATTTTATTAACACGATAGTGTCATTATTGCTTTCTCTTATCTATATAGAGAGAAATTTATTCATGTCAAAAATTCGATATCGAGATTTGGATAATGGAAGCCCATAAAACATTTTGAACGTTTTGAGGGCCTCCTGAGTTCAACAATTTAGGTTTCGCAAAATTACCTGTCTTTCTATTCGAAGTAAAGTATGATAAATAACCTACAGGAGTTTGAAATTGTATATTTAAGTTAGAAACACTCCACTAACATGGAACAGGTAGCTTTTTAAATGAAATTAGTCAAAAATTACTAGTACCGCCATTGATGTACTTTTTTTCAATTTTTCAAAAATAGTTTAAAAGATTTTGATTAAAATTCTATAAATTAGTTTTTTTTTTGAACGCTCTTTAAAAAATGTATATTCTTACTTTGTTCTCAAAGTTGTTTGAAGCACACTTTACTCTTGTACTTAAGAGAAATGGTTGCCATGGTTACTCTGTTTATAAATTTTATATGTGATGCGAAAGTGGAAAGGGACCTCGCCTCTGCCAAGTAAAATTATCAGTACAGGCATTCCAAAGTCGAATTGTGTCAAAAATATCGATTTTTAGGTTTTCGATTGAATACGATGGAATTAGGGTTTGGAAAAAACCGGAAAATTTTGAAAACCGGTTTTTCGGTTTTTTACAAAGCGGAAAACCGGTAAACCGGTTTTAAACCGGTTTTTTTTTCAACATTTGAATCTATTTAGAACGCACCAATATTTTTGGAAGTTGAATAATAGTGTAGTTGGTATACAACATAGCATGGGCGTACCCAGCGAGGGGCAGGGGGCAGCTGCCCCCCCTAGAAGCAACAAAAAAAAAATTAAATGTTTATAAAGTGATGAAACGAAACAAAATTGGTGGTTGGCGACGGGGAATGATTCTTTTTGTTAGGACTCGAGGGTTTTTAGGCCTTTAATTCGAAGGCTTTACCCCTCTATATAAAAAATAGCTATGTCACAATCTGGACGACCATGATCTGCCCCCCCCCCCTGGACGACCATGATCTGACCATGCCCCCCCCCTAGATTTGATCCTGGGTACGCCCATGCAACATAGCCTAATTTAGAAATAAATAATATGAAGCAAAATTCCTATCTCAAGGGCAACCTTAATAAACAAAAAAATGTAAATCAAGGAATACAAAAAATCCAAAAAATACATAAATATTTCTCTATACATTTCCTATGGAAGAAATCGTAACTTTAGGAAATAATAACTCAAAAAAATTTTCCTGGACTCTGCGTTATGTCCTCTATAAGACTGCAAAACGGAAAGTTAGTCAAACAGAGCGAGACAGACGTACGGACAGACAGACAGGCACTCCGCTATTATTATATATAGATTATTTAAGTATTGGAAAAAGGGTAAAAAATATAAATAATTTATAATTTTTATTTTTTTTATTTATTCAAGGTCTTTTTCGGCATCTAAGGCCATTTAGACCCCATCCCTATTTATTTCAAATGATTGATAGCCAATTCAAATGAAATACATTTTTCTCGCTTAGTGCGGGAAGGGAACCCGAAACCCCAAGCCACTAGAAGCTATTGTCTTCTGTCTGAGCCACGGGTCACGGGCTAATTTATAATTTGAATACAAATATTACTGAAGAAAAAATAAAAATAAAAAAACCGAATTCGGTTTTTCGGGAAAAACTCGGTTTCTCGGTTTTTGAAAATTAGCCAAAAAACCGGTATACCGGTTTCGGTTTCCACCGGTGTCCAAACCCTAATACGATTCTTCAATATTTCCTGTTTAGGAATATTCGGTAATTTTAGCGATGAGAATCCGATAAATACTACAAAATAATCGATTTAACTGTGTCCAGTCACACAGGGCCGGATCTAGGGAGGGGGGGGGCAGTGGGTGCATGTGCCCCGGGCGGCAGATATCAGGGGGCGGCAATCAAAGATAGATTTACTAAAAAAGGTAAAATGATACGAATTTTGTATAGAAAATTTTAAGGAGGGGGCGGCAAATTAAATTTTGCCCCTTCTAAAAAATCTCGTAGTTCCGGCCCTGCAGTCACATCAGATATTTTTTTTTTAAATATTTTATTTTCTATCTAGCGATTTTGCTTTTTTTTCTTTTGGAAACATTTTGTCAACATACTAGGTATTTCTTTTGCAAATTTACCTTTCACTTTTCCCTGAGTTGGAACAGGAATCCTTAGCAACCCCCTTTACACGTGTTTCTCAATTTAATTCCGATTTTATTCCGAATTGATCCAGCCTCCTTTTTTTCCCCTGCTTTAAACCTACCGACTTTCTCCTTCTTTTCTTCCAATAATTTAACGCACTGATTCCATTAAAGTGAATTCGATTAAATGCTAGAGATTTAGATTTAACACAAATGCCTAATACAATTAAAGTGTTAGTCAACAATTGCAATTAGGGCAAACAATAACATCCGAATTCAAAGCGCTTTCATAACTAATTATCTAAATATCAAAAATAAAGATATCTTTCATTTTAATCGAATAAAATGTAAAGATCACACATAATTATTATATAGCTATAGGATTAGCTAATTAGGCATGATGATTTTATCTCGAATAAGTTTTCTATTTAACAGTTTTGTTAAAATGAAAAACTTTTTTAATAAAAGAATGCATTCTCTCTGATTTTATCAAAGATATTTTTTATTATCAATATAGACAATATTTTTAAAAATATATTCTTTAGTTTGCGGTTTTAAAACTTTTTCTTTACTTTTATTGTGAAACCATAATGCATAAAATAACTTCCATTTGAAATAGTGGTTAAATATATATTTAGACGATTGCGTCTTTAAATATCTCATTTATTGAAATGTGAAATGCTCATTTAGTTAGCAACGAGGTCTATCAGTGGCGTAGCGAGGGGGGGGCAAGGGGGGGTCATCATGCCCCGGGCGCTACTCACAAAGGGGCGCCAAATGGTCCGCAAAACAAAAAATTGCTACATTTTTTGTCTCAAATTTAAAGCCTAGCGGAAGCCTATGACTTTATTTATTTATTAATTTGCGGGTATATTTTACATATAATATTATATGGTTTTGTAATGGGGGAATGGGGGCGCTAAAAAGGTATTGTGCCCCGGGCGCGAGTTAAGCTCGCTACGCCACTGAGGTCTATGTAAATAAAAACACTCGGTTATTTGTTTCAAATTATTTATTGTCTATAAATCAATCCTTAATATGTTTTTCGACACTGATGTGATATTCAATTGAGAAATCACTTCTGAGAATGACACATTAGTGCCGAAATACCTATTAAGCATTGATTGGCAATAAATAATTTTAAACTAATAATCGAGCTATTAAAAAAAAAAAAAACAATTTATAGCTGAGATGTTATATTGATAAGAGTGTAGAAAATTAGAGATGCAGCTAAGGTTTTTTCATTCATAATGACTTTTCGCCAGCTCTGAGGATGGTTCAAACACGAAACCGAAACGTCAGCTGTGTCAATTAAATAAAGGCACCCCGTTAGTTACGCCCATGCCCCCCACCCCTGATTCAATGTTGATTTAGCAACAGCTTCAGATGTCCGTTGAATTGAATATTATAGAAATCACATCAATGAAAAATATACAGTCTAATAGATGTTATAAAAAGGTATTTTTTTATTGTATGTCCTCACCTGACATCATGAGGGGGTTGGTAGTGTAGCTCCTCTGTCCAGAAGTATCTTGAGAATCTCGTAGTTGTTCTTATGGGCCGCCAAAATCAAAGGGGTGATGTCTGGTGTGAATGCAGAAGAGTCTCGGTTGACTGCCTCCCAGCTCTAAAAAAAAAAAAATAAATTTAAAAGCATTAAAAAACAAACACGGGGAATAATCACAAATCTCTTTTTCAATTCAGATGTTGGAGTCTAATAGATTGGCTACCAATTAAGTTGATATTAGAGAGTAATTGGTACGTTCCAGGTGGGAAGAGACAGTGGCGTAGCGAGGGGGGTGCAAGGGGGGGTCATGATGCCCCGGGCGCTGCTCACAAAGGGGCGCTAAATGGTCCGCAAAACAAAAAATTGTTGGATAATTTTTATTTTTATTATTTTTATTATAATTGATTTCTGGAAAATATATTTTAAATTTAGTACCAGTGTAATATAATAATTCTCGCCGAAGAAAAACTCGCCGAAAGCAAAATCTCGCCGAAAAAAATCTCCCGAAAAAAACGGCCAAAAATCCGAAAAGTTCCAAAATAAAATATTTTTTATGTCGACATACATATATATAGTTTCCGTCGATATATGAGAATATACATTTTAAAGAACATCTAAAAAAATAATTGTTTTTTGAATTTTAATCAAAATCGTTAAAGCGAATTTTGAGAAAATCGAAAAAAACTGAAAAAATAACATCTGTAAAGTACTAGTAGTTTTTGGCCGATTTTGTTTAAAAGCTTATTTTCACGCCCTAAGGGGGGTGCCTAACTTAAATATAAAATTTCAACTTCCTAGCTCATTTCCTTCATGCTTAAAATTGAACACACACACACACACAGAATATTTTTGATGTTTTTTAGTGTTTTTTTTTTTTTTTTTTTGTAAAAAAACACTCCCACTTTTTTCTCATTCACACTCACACTCACACACACATGCACATAG
This sequence comes from Euborellia annulipes, assembly GCA_023213315.1. Taxonomy (NCBI): domain Eukaryota; kingdom Metazoa; phylum Arthropoda; class Insecta; order Dermaptera; family Anisolabididae; genus Euborellia; species Euborellia annulipes. The sequence continues at coordinate 6,266 of JAKCPI010007939.1, forward strand.
TCGTTTCGGCAACTTAGACCATATAAGACTTTAAACGATAACCGTTATTTATGAATATAAATGTATTGGGGGCCCAGGGATTCTTATTTAAGCCATTTGGATGCCAAATGGCTTAAATAAAATCATCCGCCTGCCTGGGATCCGAAACCCTGACCCTTGGTTTAGAAGGCCAGCACGCTAGCCACTAGACCAAGTCCGAGGGCCAGAGCCCTACTTATAAATTTCATTACATCTTCTAATATATCGACGGAAACTATACGTATGTCGACACAAAAAATCTGGTGGGACAGTCACACCAGATTTTAAAAAAATATTTTATTTTCGGATTTTCGGCGATTTTGTTCTCGACGACTTTTTTTTCGGCGAGTTTTTACTTTCGGCGAAAAAACTTTCGGCGAGTTATACCGCCCCCACAATAATTTTGTATATTTTAAATATAATATATGGTTTTCGAATGGGGGGGGGGGCGCTAAAAAGGCATTGTGCCCCGGGCGCGAGTTAAGCTCACTACGCCACTGGGAAGAGATTATTAATTAACATAACATCAACATACTGTCACGGATTAGATGGATTCTAATTTCAATAAGAATAATAAAAAAATATTTTTCTTGGAGAGAAATTAATTTTTGAGAACCCTCTAGACCAGCGTTTTCCAAACTGTGAGGCGCGCCTCCTAGGGAGGCGCTCCCTAGTCTAAGGGAAGGCGCGAATATTGGCCACCAAGATCAATTTTCCAAATGATTGCTAGTTTTATAAATAAAATAATACAATTTAGAAGATTCTGGGACGCAGGTTTTAATTAAAATAATAAATATGAATAAATAAAAAAAATATTTTTATATAAATTTATATTTTTTAGTGCCCTCGGGGCTTGGGGTAGGGGTCAGCGTGCTATCTTCGTATACCAAAAGTCGCGGGTTCGGACCCCAGGCAGTCCGATGATTTTATTTAAGCCATTTGGATTTTTTTTTAAATATTTTTTAGTAGTAAAAATTTTTGTTTTTATTATTTTATTAAATGGGTGGGGTGAGGACGTCATACGATTAAATATTTTTAAGGGAGGCGTTGTAACATAAAGTTTGGAAACCACTGGCCTAAAGTAAGACTCATTCTAGAAAATTATACTATGTGTAAAACCCAAAGGCGGATCCAGGGATGTTTTTCAGGGTTTTAATTTTTTTCTGACTAGGCGCGAAGCATTGTCTAATTATATTATTTATTATTATTTTATTTATTAGGATTGGATTAAGGGGTTGAAAAATTGAAAAAAAATGTTTTTTAAATTTATTTTAGCTAAATCGAAGCCAAATAAATAGAAAACATTCAAAAATAGCGTTGATTATTATTTTGATTAGGGAGGATGAAGGGTTGATTATTTAAGAAAGGCCTTGGAATATTCCAAATCACTTGTTGACATTCTTTTCCATCTCTAAATATAGTTAGATTAGAGCAAAAGGTATTTTTTTACTTTTAATAAAAAGGGAATTGCTATGTCCATCTATTTATTCCTATACAAACAGAGAGAGAAAAAACAAGTCTCGTTCAGTCGAGCTCGCGGCCGAGTTACAGGCGCTGCTCTCTTTTTTGTGTTTAAAGTGAATCAAAGTGAATAATTAATATAGTGTAACCCACCCTGACCACTCCGTCAACCAGCACACCCTCTTGAGAGTCTTATTAAAGGTAATTATTATGCATTTTATCGTTGAAAAAAAAAATGATAGAAACAAATAATTTGACTGCGAAAAACGATTCTTTTGAATATGAAATTAAATATTTTGTATTTCACTAAGGGTAGAGGGTGAATATAAGCTGTTGAAAGGGGGAGGGGTACACAGGGGTGGATTAAGGGTTGAAAATTAAAATAAAATAATTTCAAAATAAAATAAAAATTAAAATAACTATTTATAAATGTATTCAAATTATCTTGAGAGTAAATTCGCGGTGAAGGCTCGCATTTCCTTAAAGGGGAGGGGGAAGTATGAAGGCATTAACCAGGGGGGGGGGTTAATGCCCCATCCCCTATAATGCATAAAGATCTTAATGTTTTTTAATACTTTTACAAAAAATAAGTGCATTCCGTTTGAGTTAAAATTTATATTCGATATTTAGCAAATAGCATAGTGGGGTAGAAACATTATAATATCATTCTAAAATTTCTTATTACTGGGGCGGAATTAATTTTTGAAGATTTCGAAACTCTCATAAACAGATAATAATAACACAGGTTAACTTAGGAACCCATCGAATCCCTTGCAGAATTTCGTAGGGATTTTTTTCATTAGCTAGAAAAGTAAGATATGATTAGTCCACTTAATATTTTACTGGGGTGAGTTACCGCATCTTTTTGTATATAGAACTAATCTCAATTCGGATTTGAATTTTTACTTTCTCTTACCTCTATATATATGTTAATATATATATAGAGAGAGAAAGTATTGGATTCATGTCAAAAATTCGATGTCGAGACTTTGATGGATATACACGTTTTGAGGTCCCCTGAATCCAAAAAGTGGTTTTCGCGACATGGTCTGTCTGTGTGTCTGTTTGGGTTCAATTTAAAGCATGAAGGAATTGAGCTAGGAGGTTGAAATTTTATATTTAAGTTAAACACCCCCCTAGGGCGTAAAAATAAGATTTGAGAAAAATATTTTTCTTCAGGAATGAAAGTTAAAAAAAAACGAAGCCAGAATTTTTTCTTTAAAAATATATTTTAACAGCTGACGTTTCGGCTTTGGTCAAAGCATCCTCGGAGCTGTTAGTAGTGGTCATCCGAAGATGGCTTTTACCAAGGCCGAAACGTCAGCTGTTAAAATATATTTTTAAAGAAAAAATTCTGGCTTCGTTTTTTTTTTAACTTTCATTCCTGACACAAATTTCACCAGCTATAAAAATACCCTTATACCAGCGTTTTCCAAAACAATTAACCAAGTGTTCTATTTAAATAATATATTTTCATTTGGAAAACTATGTTAAACACTATTTTCAAATTCTTGACGTATACATATGCACATATAGATATATTTTAACCTCTCCTAGCCTTCGAGAATTGAAACCCGGATAGGCTAGAGATTCCGGGTTCGATCGATATACCCTCAATATATGATAATCCCGAATTAAGGCATTTGTCGTCTTAGTGCATTACATGGTAGGTTTATTAATTTCTGGGAGAAAAATATTAAAATTATTGCTCACATACGGTTCACCGGGGATGTGATGATTCTCCTCCCACTCTAAAAGAATCTCGACGGCTTCCACATATTCTTCTTTGATTGCGTGTAATAATGCATCCTGCAACCAAGAGCCATCATTTATTAATAATTAGAAGTTAGCTGCTCTTAGACTTAGCTCTCTTGGGAAGACTTTGACTTCCGGGGTAAAATACCGATATAAAGCAATCTCAACTAGGAGGAGTCTTAATTACTGCATCTTCTGTATTTTACTTTGCCGAATAAGAGAGGACTATGGAAAATTTAACCTCCTAAATATTTATTTTCTTCCGCTTATCCGATAAGGATGAATAAAAATGAACACACTTGTTATATTAGTTAAATTAAAGTTCTGTTTGTTAATGTTAAATTTTACTCAAATTACTACAATCCGTAATAATTGACATTAGACTGTCCCGATGAAGAGCGTGGTTGGCGCCCGAAACGTTGACAGAAAAATTTGTTTAAGGTGCGCGTCTCGGGGTTCTAATTTTGGGACATTCCTGTGGCCACAATTTTGAAGCTATCGACCTCATCAATCATTCGACTTTTAAATTAAAGCTATTTAAAATATCTACAAGTTATAGAAAGCCCTTTTTTTTATTTTCGAAAAAATAAATTTTTTTTTTAGATTAATCGCATTAAATAAAAGATATTTTTAAAAATTCGCTTTATATCTTATAGATAATTAAATTAGTAATCATTGTGTTAAAAAATAATTAATTTTTTACCCTTAATTAATTAGCTGGAATCTTTCAAATGAAATGGAATAAATCCCTTGTATCCCTATGGGGAAAACTAACGCCATCTCTTGCCGCCTAGAGTAACTCGGTAGTCAATCGTGTTCTAACGGTTTTTCGAGACGCGCACCTTAAATTCTTTCTTTGGCTGGCTCCATTATTATATCTAATTATATCTACGCAATACTCACAGCAATTCTATATTTTTTTTGACTAACCACATGTTGATGTATTAAATAATACTGTGAGAGTATATTTGTTTATTTTTTTGTTGGACTATATAAAAAAGAAAGCAATTGGTAATGTGAACCTTTTGTAGTTCCTCTAGGAAATACAATAGTTTTATTTAGTTAATGGGAGATGCCAAGTGTTTTATTTAAAGGCCTGTTTGGGTTCATCATATAAATTATAAAGTTAAATTTTTAATGTTAGTTGCTTTACATCATTATAAAAAAAGTGTAATTTGATGAATATTTTAAATGAAAATATTTTTCTTTTAAAATATTTTTATATAAAAGAACAGATTCTCTGATTTCAAATGGGAATTCCTTTAAATTTTATTAATACAAATATTTTTAGTTGTCTTTTTTCCATTGTCCATTAAATAAAGCGTTCTAACGGCGTATAAAAAAAAAGTTTAGAAAACTCTATAATGGAAGAGTAAAAGACAGAATCTATGAAAACAAACACAATATTTTAAGGGGAAAAAAGAGTTGAGAGAGAGAGAGAGACAGACCTTGACCTGGATTCCAGCGTCCAGCAGGAGACGAATCAGTTCTGGATTCTCGTTTTCGATTGCGGAAATCAGCGCTGAACGATTCAATGGATCCACACAATTTAAATCCAAAAGTTGGGGCTCATCTCGGAATTCATTTAATAATCTAAAATTATTAAAGTTTATTTTTAAATTAATTAAGACTAGAATAGGCCTTGAGCTATAGGTCAGTTGTAGAGTTACTGCCACTTGTTATAGTAATCAAGGGTTCGCATCCCGTCTCATGCGACAAAAATTTATTTCAATTAGACTGACTACCATTCCAAAAAACAACAAATTTTCATGGGCTTTCTAAGAGAAATTTATCCCCCTGCTTCATCTATCGGCTGCTGATGGTCATCAATAGAGACCGGACAAAAAAGCATAAAAAATGGAAAAAAAGTGCTTAAAAAAGCATAAAAAACTTGAATAAAAAGTTGTTAAATAAGCATAAAAAGTTGAAAAAAAGCATCTCATAAGCAACTTCTACTCATACCAATGGCGTATACAAATTTTTACTTTCTCTTACCTATGTATATATGTAATATATATATAGAGAGAAAGTATTGGATTCATGTCAAAAATTCGATGTCGAGATTTTGATGGATCTTCACGTTTTGAGGTCCCCTGAATCCAAAAAAGTGGTTTTCGCGACATGGTCTGTCTGTGTGTGGGTGGGTGGGTGTCAAATTTTAAGCATGAAGGAATTGAGCTATGATGTTGAAATTTTATATTTAAGTTAAACACCCCCCGGGACCGGAAAAATAAGCTTTTAATCAAAATCGGCCAAAGAGTACTAGTACTTTACTGATGTACTTTTTCAGTTTTTTTCGATTTTCTCAAAATTCGCTCTAACGATTTTGATTAAAATTCAAAAAATCAATTATTTTTTAGATGCTCTTTCAAATGTATATTCTCGTTTTGCCCTCAAAATTGTTTGAAGCACACTTTACTCTTGTGCTTCATAGGAAAGATAGGAGAAATGGTTGCCATGGTAACAAAATATAAATATTTTCCCATACTTATAAATTTTCCATCTGAATTCAAATATTCCCTACTGCCGGGAACTAAATACATGTCGACACAAAAAATCTGGTGTGACAAGCACAGTACACAACTTTCGATTACCGAAGGTAAGAGAAAGTTGTGTGCTGTGCGCCAGTCACACCAGATTTTTTTTTAAAGGAACTAAATTTATTCTGCCCCGCCCTGCGAAAAATTTTGTTTTTGCGGAACCAAATTTTTTCACCCTGCGGAAAAAAAATTTTTTTTACAATGCTATAATTTTTCGCACTGCGGGGCTTTTGAAATTTTTTTTTTTTTTTTTGGGAGGGGGCCGGGCCCTCCCCCCTTTTATACACGTCCCTGGTGTATGCGTGTGTGAATGGGAAAAAAAGTGTGTTTTTTAATAAAAAAAAAAAAAATTATAAATATTCGTAAAATAAGTTAAAATAAGCACGAAAGGGAAAAAAAAGCATAAAAACTCAAAAAAAGCAAAAAAAGCATAAAAAATGCAATCTCAATGCACTTAGTTTTTCCTAATTCGTATAGAAATTAAATATCTAATGGTTGCTTATAAAATTGAGCAATAAGCATTTTGCTTAAAATCCGGTCTCTAGTCATCAATTATTAAACGCACACCGACTTCAGAGACACGAAAACGGGAAAAATAAGCGTCTTAAAATGGAGAAAATAAGATATTTTTGTATGATCTCTAAAATAATATTATTGTAAAATTTTATATTGTATTAATATATGTTTATTTTTTCTGGTTAAGATTTTTTAGTCTATTAACTCTAGTCTCTTTTAGTACCTAGTAAGATTTATTGTAAAATGGCATATTCGAACTAAGTAGAAAAAAGGAAACGTGTGGGGTCGTGGGATGCCCGGCAGGAACGAAATTCCTCACGTCTTTTCTTCAACTCAGAATATAATTTAATATGCATATCATTTAAATAGACGGAAAGCCCGCAGAAGACCCGCCAAGGAGCTGCGCCCGCTGGAACCTCTTGCTCGCCGCCTATGGTAGATAGAAGGAAATAAAGATAAGGAGATGGGCGTGGTCTCGCCAAGGCTTCGTCTAATCTCGCCTTCCTCCGCCGTCGCTCGGGCGCTAAGAATGCATTTTTGTTACGTTACATTTTCTCCCATTTCACTCTGCGTAAGCCGCGTTAAAGAACTTCGTTCCAAAAAGTTCTGATGATATGAAATTTGAGTGCATTATTTCTCCGCCTTAAATAAATATTCTTCGAACTGCCAGGGATTCGAACCTTGTCTTTAAGATTATCAAACAGTTTGGCCGAAAACGAGGACTTGGTTGACAAATTATTATTTTAACTAATCAAATTGTCTGGACGTCTGCATGATTTATTCTTTATTACATCACATTTTATAATTTATGACGGTCTTTTATCTAAAATAGACTACAATACTGAAGAAAGTTTTTTTTTTAATCCCTGGGATTTTTTAAAATTTAAGAAACTCCTTTTGCGGGCCACAAAAAAAATTACTTCATTCCTCTGGCCTCGAGTTTATGCGCAGACGATTTAATCGTTTTAATTTCGAAATTCGTATTTGTCTTATAGCTATAGTTATTTTAATTTTTTTTGAAATTTCTTACTCTATCTTTATATTATATGGTAAATTTACCCACCCTTCAACTCATTAATGAGGCTACCTATAAATTCTTGTTTTTGTATGCATAGTATTGAATAGAATATAGATTATTAAATATTCAAGCTTCTCTAATAATTTGCAATTCATGTGATTCAAGTACTTGATGGGAAAACCACAAGAGTGGTAATATTAAAGCCCCTCATGCGTTTCTCATGTGATTATTTATATAATTGTTTTTATTAAAGAAAATGGAATCTATTAATATTCCTTGCATTTCAGCCTCTAAGGTTCCCACTATTTAAGGAACTTCAACTCACCTGCGAACTGTAGCACAATCTCCTCTTTCTGCACATAATAAAAAACGTTTTTCAAATTGCGTCAAGGCTCGGTCTTGAGGTTCTATTGTTTCGGAATCCTTTAGATTTGATGTTCCCAAATTGGCCCCTCCTTTCTCGAAGAGAAGTTCTTCTCGAGATTCGCTTCCTTTCATAGTTTTCTTTTAAAATTTTGATCTAAAAAAAAAAAGTTTAATTAATGCCTTGCTGTTGTTATTTATTTAGAACTCGGCGAAATTTTTTATTTTTTTTTTTTTTTCAAAAACAATATTTTCAAAAAGTCGGTTTTTGTTTAAACCCTAATATACAGTATAGGCTTTCAAATCACAACTTTTCCTCCACAATATTGATCAAAGTTTTTTTTTTCCTATTGTTTCAGAGTTCTGATGAATTTGACTGCATGCTCTACGAGTCCTCATTTCGCCTGCAATAACATCATGGAATCGCAGCGCCACCTTTAACGGCAAATTTGGTGAGTTTTTGTTTAATTTTAATATAATATTTATTTAATTTCTAAAGCAAATCGACATTAAAAAAAATCGTTTTTTTGACCTTTAATTAATCAAATGTTGGTTGGAGCTTAGATCTCCAGTCAAAATCTTTAAATAAACAAACTCAACAACTGACACAATGAATAAACAAACGAAAAGCCAATCTTTCAATTGTGGAGTGGCAAGTGATTTGCCCCTCCAGGTTAAAATAAATAAATTTATAAATTCTGTTTATCTTATACTGTATATTTTGTTACTTTCGTCTCTTTATGTGTATATATGAAATTAAATGTATTAAACGCCAATGGACCTTAGCGCAGTGTTGGAACACTCACCTCCTGTGTTACGAGTCAGGGATTCGTTTCCCAACCCAAGTACAATACTCGAGAACGGAATCTTGAACCAAAATGCTTAGCCGTTAGAAGTGGCTTTTCTCCTTCAGTTGCATTTAAAAAAAGATGATTTACTTACTTTAAAAATATTGGTTTGGTTGACTAAGCTCAAAGCTCCACTCTCGAGCACATCAGGCACTTGTTGCGTTGACTGTACGTAATAGACATTTTTCTACATTGGATACCAATTAATTTTAAAAAATGGGGATGCTGTCTAAATGCCGAAAAAAGACCGTTGAAAAAATATTTTTTTTTTTTTTTTTAAAAAAAAACAACACTTTTTTCTTCTTTTCCCCCCCACCCACACACACCCACCCTCCCTTTTTTTTTTCTGGCCCTGGCAAAAAATATGATTTTAGAAAAATATTAATTATTAATTTATATATATTTGGGGCCGTGCTTTTTTTTTTGAAAAAATATAATAATATATTACACCCATGGGGGTGCCGGGGGGGGGGCGACCCTCCAGAAGGCTCGTGCCCCCCCCCCCCAAATATGGGGCTTTCCAGGCCCTCCGGAGAATAGCTGGTCCCATGGCTCCCCCCCCCAGTGAGGATACCTGGTCCCAAGCTCCCCCCCCCCAGCCAAATTCTCTAGTTACGCCCACACTTGTACGTATATAAAGGAAAGCTTTAGATTCTTTTTGAATATGACGCCCTTCTGCCGAGGGTTAATTTATAAAAATAGGTTCTAAATCAGGGGTGCCCATCTTAAATGATTTTGCGGGCCATTTTGGAATTGCATTATAACTCCACGGGCCGCATATAAAATTATCCATTCCCCTATTGGTTTTAGACTCCTTATAGATATTTAAACAATACAGATTATATACTTATAGGTATTTAATAATTAATACTCTCTCTATATATATTTCGTATATAGGGTAAGAGAAAGTAAAAAAAAGTAGTGTATATTGCAAGATGTAGTGGCTGAATGTACCAGTATAATTTATAATGAAAAGATAAAAGGCAGCCAAAGTAAAATAAAGAAAAATTTTTTTTGCTTTATTGAACAACAATGCCAACTTTTCGACCGATTATTCGGGCCTTCATCTCAACATGAGTTTTATTTACCTTGAGCTCTAAGGTGATGGTCACTCTTGATACAGAAGTCATGCCAAGTGACGAACACAGGAGATGCCAAGCCCCCCCCTCCCCTTTAAGCTCGAGGCAAATCAAATCCATGTCCTGATGAAGGCTGGAAGAATTGGCCGAAACGTGGACATTGTTGTTCAATAAAGCAAAAAAAAATGTTTTCTTTATTTTGCTTTGGCTGCCTTTATCTCTTCATTAGAAAATGAATATATTTTGAAAAAAAAAAAAGTGTGATGAACCTCGCGGGACGCAAAAATACTCAAGGTGGCAAGCGGTCCAAGGGCCGCGGGTTGGCCACCCCTGGTCTAAATTGTCTCGGTTGTCAAAAAAAAGAAAAACATTTATGGAAAATATTTTATTTCCAATTCGATGATTCAATGGCTCACATTTTGTGAATTCGAGTTATCCGAGCAAAGATAGCTAGCTATTCATTCTGCTCCCTTAATACGAACATCTGCCTCTCTCCCCCTCCCCCCTACACTTCGATATTAACGAGAAATAACGGAAGGTCTGCTAACTAAGGTCAAGATATAAGATTATTCTATATCATCACAAAAGTTCTGAGAACATTACCTTTACTTTAAGAAAATTATCTGATGTTCACATCCGACATTTTTATTAATCTAATGTCCAGCAAATAAATTTTTATTTGTGACCCTTTCATCTCTAATGAGATTTAAGAATATGATGTTACATAAACAAAAAAAAAAAAAAAAAATAACTAATGGAGAAAAAATAAATCTAATGAATTATACAAATGTATCTTGATTACAAGAAACAAAAAAAAAAATAAAGAAAGAAAAAAAAGGATAGAAATTTAATTATTTTTCTTTTTGATCTTCGAAATAAAAATTTA
>JAKCPI010007941.1:0-11199 GCA_023213315.1 Euborellia annulipes
TCCTCTTCATTATTCATTATATTTTCTTCTTCTTGCACTTGTTCTTGAGATTCTTCATCATTAGTTAAATTTTCTTCCTCGTTTCTTCTTCTTCTCGTATCTGTTCTTGAAATTCGTCATTATTTATAACATTTTCTCCCTCTTTTTCTTTTTCTCCGTCTTTAACTTCCTCTTCTTCATTTGTTTTATATTTTAAATTCACTTTTTGAAGAGACATTAGGTTTTGCTTCTTTTGTAGTAACTTTTGATTCATTCTTAAAAATTATGTCTCGACAAACTTCTACTTTATTCTTTTCGGGATAATAAACACGATATCCTTTAACATTTTCATCATATCCCACAAAAATTCCATTGTTGGCTTTAGAATCCCACTTTCTCCTTTTTTTCTTTTGGAATATGCGTGTAGACTTCCGTTCCAAAAATTTTAAAATATTTTATTTCAGGTTTCTTTCCAAACCAGGCTTCATAAGGAGTTTTTCCCGACTGAGGGCTCGTACCTGAACGATTAAGGATATATACAGCAGTGTTTATTGCCTCTGCCCATAAATTCTTCTTTAAATTTTTCGCATGGATCATTGTTCTTGCCGCTTCAACGATTGTCCTCATTTCTCTCTCGGCAGATCCATTTTGTTCCGGAGTATAGGCTACACTTGTTTGATGACGAATACCATAATATTTTAACATTTTTTGCATATCATTATTTATCATTTCCAAACCATTATCGCTACGGAATATTTTTACATTAAAATTTAAATTATTTTTCACATACCTTAGGTATTCTTCAACTTTTTCTTTCACTTGAGATTTATGTGAAAGAAAATATACAGTCTTAAAATGAGAATAATCATCCTTAATTAGGAGAAAATATCTTGATCCTCCCACTGACTCAGACTCCATTGGACCACAGACATCCACGTGAATTAGTTCTCCAGGCTCTTCAGTTCTCGATTCACTCTTTAGGAAAAGGCATTCTGTGCATCTTCCCTAACATACATGCATCACAGAAAAAATCTTCATTTTTAAAATTAATGTTCATATTTTTTAAAATTTTCTTAACTTGTGATACATTTTGATGTCCAAGCCTCTCGTGCCATATTTTTACATCATCCACAAGAGTAACGTTACACATCTTAGGGTTTTCAGGGATTTTTACTTTAAATAACATTTTATATAATTTTGAGTGCCTTACTCCCACTGCAGCAATTCTTCCATCTTTAATTAATTTACAGGTTTTATTATCAGTTTCCATTTTAAACCCTTTATCCATGGCTGCACCTGAAGAAAACAAATTTAATTTAATTTGAGGAACATAAAGTACATTTACCATTTGCTTAGTGATCCATCTTCCATTAATATAAGCATCAATATCGATGTCCCCGTTTCCTATAGCTTCAATACATTGACCATTCCCGATTCGGACAAACTGTACTTTTTCAAATTTTTCAAAATTATTCAACCAATCTATTCTATTTGTCATATGATCACTTGCACCCGAGTCTAAGAACCACGATTCATTTTCATTTACATTCTTATTCATGTTCATTTCATATTCACTGATGAATGCATCATTTTTATTTTTCACTTTTTGACTCGATCTTACATCTTCTTGGTAGTTCTCATTTTTCTTATTCTTTTTATTAAAATAACATTCATTTTTCCAATGTCCCGGCTTTTTACAGATAAAACATGTCCCCGGTTTAAATTTTCCTTTATTTTTATTATTATCCATTTGATTTTTCTTCATAACCAAAGCCGTTGGGGTCTCTTGTTTTTCTTTAGATTTCAATCTAGCCTCTTCAATCAACAAACGAGTGGTTAAATTGGATAGTGTTCTTTTATCATCCACTGTGGAATCCCAAGCACTATGAAAATGACTATATTTTTCTGGAAGAGTCATAAGTATTTTAGTCATCATCATACTTTCAGAAATTGGCTCCCCAAGCTGCTTCATTTGGTGGCCCATCTCTTGAAGCTTTGATATATGAGTTGCCATTTCATCCCCGCTATCCATTTTATAGTTGTAAAACTTTTGCTGAACTAGATGTATGCTCGCGTCCGACTTTTGTTCGTAGACGTTATGTAGTTTTTCCCACATTTCTTGAGACGACTCACAATTCATAAGATGAATTAGGGGTTCCTCCTTGACACTGGAAACAATTATCTTCTTTGCTTGGTTATCCTTTTTAATCCATATTTTTAACTCATTTTCATATTTCTTCTTTGCTTCGGTTGTCTCGATTTCAAGTTGTGGTTTTTCTGTTTTACCACTAACCACTTCAAAAAGCTCACCCGCATTTAAAAATATCTTCACCAAGAACTTCCACTGCGACCAATCACTACTACCTTTTAGTTTTTCAATTTTAAATTGCTCAGTCTCCATATTTGATTTTTTTCCTTTTTTTTTTTTCTTCAAATACAATTTTATTATTTTCCTGTATCGACTGGGCCCATAACCTGTAGAGATTTTACTAAAAGTAAGAAATAAATACTTAGTAAATGCTTCTAGTAAATGCAGCGAAGACTATTTATTGATATTAAAAAAAGATAGACAACAAAACAATGACAACAAACATTGGTTTCCATGACATACATTAGTTATCCAATGAATATAACAAACAATTAGTCCAACTTAAAATTACTATTTTAACACATTCTAAATTTTACTAATGTTATCTATAAATTTTCTAAAAATCATTATTGATTAATATATTAAAAAATTAATAATTGTAAGAGGATTTAATATTTAATATATATATATATATATATATATATATATATATATATATATATATATATATATATGGAATATAAAAGCAAATGTATTTTCAAGGACAAACATAAAGGGGATAATATAAAAAATTAAAAATTTCAACTATCCAAACAAGGAGATAAGGATATTAAAATTATTTTAAATTAAGAAAATACTTGAATACAAAAGTAAATTTGATTATGAAAAAATAATTCGATAAGAATTGAACACTTTTACAAAGATAATTAAACTGAAAGTGTAGATAAATGTTTAATTAATAATAAATCTTTGATCATTACCCTTATTTAGTTAATTAGTACTTAATATTAGTTAATAAATTTAAACGTTTATATGAACAAAAAAAAAAATGTTTTAACCTGTGATTTCAAAACCAATTCTTGATTGGAGATGAATGACATCATCTCTTCCCAGATCCTGCTCCTTAAATTATAAACATTTCCAATTAAATTTAAATCAAATATATATTTTATATTATTATTTTTGATATTCGATTACGATTCTTACCTTGACTTAATTTCTTGGATCTAGAGGCAACTAATCTTCAATTAATTGGATGATTCATCTCAGATGGATCTCAGCGTTTCTGTTCCTTTATTTCTTCCTATAAATTTGATGAATTTATTTGTCTTTTTACATCTTTTAATTTCTAATTTCTCTACGTGTATCACATAATATATAATTCCTTGTTCCTTCTGCTTGATTAACAGCTGTATTTTCTGTTGTAGAAGAAGTGATATTTCGGAATATTAGTATCTAAAAAATAAAAAGAATTAAATTATACATTTCAATTTTACTAATGTTTTCTATTTTAAAAAAATCATTATTGATTAATATTGAAAAAAATTAATAATTGTAAGAGGATTTAATATATATATATATTGTGGAATATAAAAAGCAAATGATTTTCATGACAACATATAGGGGATAATAAAAAAATTAAAATTTCAACTATTTAAACAAGGAGAAGGGATATTAAAATTATTTTAAATTAAAAAAAAAAATAACAAAAGTAAATTTGATTATGAAAAAATAATTCGATAAGAATTGAACACTTTTTACAAAGATAATTAAACCGAAGTGTAGATAAACGTTTAATTAATAATAAATATTTGATCATTACCTTTTTTTTATCCCTTTGGGCCTGTTTAAAATTGTGGAGGTTTTTCAAGACACCCAGTTCATAGAAGAATCCAAGACGTTTGAGTCAACATTTGCTGCCACTGATCCTTTCTTCTATTTAAAAAAGAGGAATTTATTTTCATTTTTATTCTTTTAATTTCTATCGTTTATACACGTATTACATATCGAATAAAGCAAAATATGATTAAAAACTTGATAAATTCATGTTCCTTTTTAATTCCCAGGATCATTTCCTGATGCAGAGGCAGAAAGTATCTAAAAAAATAATAATAATCAAATTAAACATTGACAACATATATTGAAACAATAAAAAAGGTGAATATTAAAATATCAGTAATAATAATTAAATTAAATTTAGAAGAATTGAATAAAAAAAGTAAATTTCATTATGAAAAATCATTAGAATGGAAAGATGATTAAATGAACGATCGAAATGGATTATCTAATTAATTTGAAAGATTTTTAATATTTAAATAAAATTAAAAACACATTTAAATAGATTAAAATATTAAAACAAATGTGAGAAATCGAAAAAAAAAGGATTGACAGTTCAACTAAAGAGGCAAGTTGAAATTGATATATTTATGGAAAGTTAGTAGCACCTGCATTAATTAATTGAATAAATAACACATTTAGATTATAATTAACATAAATTGGGGGTGAATTAAATAAGAAATAAATAATAATTACCTTTAATATAAGAGTGATGCACGTGCCTCCAAGCAAAGAGAATCAAAACATGTCATGGAGGTGAGTTGGCGCAGACACGTCATCGAAGGCTGTGAGATGGAAGTGAGAAATGGCAATGAGTTTCAAATTCAAGTTTTAATTAAAAATAAATTATTCATATCTAGCTTATTAATGAATCCCAAAAAGTAAATTTTATTATTTAATAGTTTTTATAATTTTTCATTTGAGAAATTCAATTTTCGTAATTTTTTTTTACTTTCTCTTGCCTATATGTCTATGCATATATATATATATATATATTTTAAGAGAGAAAGTATAGTAGTATTCATGTCAGAAATCCGATTTTTAGCCATTTGGAGAATATTATAAAATTTATTTAAAAGTTTCTTGAGTGTCATTACTTCCTTAATTACATGGGCATACCCAGCGAGGGGCAGCTGCCCCCCCCCCCCCTAGAAGCAAGAAAAAAAAATTAAATGCTTATAAAGTGATGAAATGAAACAAAATTAGGTAGGGCGATAGCGACGGGGACTCGTTAGGACTCGAGGGTTTTTATGCCTTTAATTCGAAGGCTTTTCCCCTATATATATATATATATATATGAAAAAGCTATGTCACAATCTGGACAGCCATGATCTGCCCCCCTCTAGATTTGATCCTGGGTACGCCCTTGCTTACATATCTAAACCTTCGATTGCATATTAGCAAAATTAATATTTTAATGTCATTAACAAGTCCGAAGCAACGATGCGTCGTCTCGGGGTGCTAATTTTGGAACTTTCCAGCGGCCACAATTTTGAAGCTATCGACCTCAAATTTTTTTTTAATTAAAGCTATTTAAAATATCTACAAATAATAGAAGCCCTTTTTTTGATTTTCAAAAAAAAAAAAAATTTTTTTAGATTAATCGCATTAAATAAAAGATATTTTAAAAAAAGGAGCTCTATAAGTTGTAGATAATTAAATTAGTAATTATTGTGTTAAAGAATAATTAATTTTTTGCCTTTAATTAATTAGCTGGAAGCTCTAGAATGAAATGGAATTTGTCCCTTGTATTCCTTTGAAGAACACTGATTAAAATTCATAAAAAAAATTAAGGCAGGTAGATTATTCACAGGAGGTCATGTGGGCAAAGATAGAGGGGAATTAATAAGTTCAACTAGTCGTAAGCTCAACTGCATAAGAGACATTAGGTACAGTACAAGCGTTTCAACTAATTGAGGTATAATGCTGATGTTATTTTTTTTATTTTTTAAATGAGCGATGCAGCATGGTTTATTTCAATTTAATATCACAAGCCAGACCCGAAATAACAAAACGAGTTCATCTTGATGACAATTGCTTGCTTTATAAAAATTAAAAATTGAGCAAAACTTGAATTGATGTCTGTATTGCATTTCACCCATTTAGATGCAAAAGGTTAATCGTCAATCACCAAAACGTCAAAATAAAAGAAAAACTATAATCTTTTGTCTTTTTATACCATATTAATCGCAATAAATATGAAAAATAATTAAATAGTAAATTTCAAAGGAATAAAAATGATATTTTTCCTCTATCTCTGTGTTCACAAAGACCGATGCATTTTATTATGCACTAAAATCAATTTCTCGTAAATATTTTTAAAATATCTATAATTTACTCCTTAATGAACAAATCAAACCATAAATTATAAATTTTTTTACCAAAATGTCGAATAAATTGTAGAGATCCTGGCTGGGAAATGGGGCCTGTTGCCATCATGAAAGCCTCTCTCTCTGCCAAAACAAAGGAACTTGTTGTTCAGTGTGTGAATCAAGTTGGCAGAGGGTAGACAAGTTGCTCCTTTCAGTCACTAGAAAGAAACGAAAAATCTGGTGTGACTGGCGCACAGCACACAACTTCTCTTACCTTCGGTAATCGAAAGTTGTGTTCTGTGCTTGTCACACCAGATTTTTGTGTCGGCTATATTTAGTTCCCGACAGTAGGGAACATATGAATTCAGATGTAAAATTTATAAGTATGGGAAAATATTTATATTTTGTTACCATGGCAACCATTTCTCATATCTTCCCTATGAAATACAAGAGTAAAGTGGTCTTCAGAAGATTTCAATCACAAAATGAGGATATACATTTTAAAGAGCATCTAAAAAATAATTGATTTTTGAATTTAAAAAAATCGTTGGAGCAAATTTTGAGAAAATCGAAAAAAACTGAAAAAGTACATCAGTAAAGTACTAGTACTCTTTGGCCGATTTTGATTAAAAGCTTATTTTTCCGGTCCCGGGGGGTGTTTAACTTAAATATAAAATTTCAACCTCATAGCTCAATTCCTTCATGCTTAAAATTGAACACCCACACACCCACCCACCCACCCACACACAGACAGACCATGTCGCGAAAACCACTTTTTTGGATTCAGGGGACCTCAAAACGTGAAGATCCATCAAAATCTCGACATCGAATTTTTGACATGAATCCAATACTTTCTCTCTATATATATATATTACATATATACATAGGTAAGAGAAAGTAAAAAGAGAATTAAGAAAAACCTTCTTTCATCTTTATATATATATATATATATATATAGGCCTATGGTAACAAATAAATAATAGATAATTGTGGATGTTATATCGCCCAATCTCCTTTTCTCTAAAATTAGATTAGAAAAAGATTAAAAATAGGGTGAGAATTGTGAATTTCAGATCTAAAATTGCAATATCAATCAGTATGACTAAATAAAAAATATATTGAATAGAGGCAAGTAATATAAAAGAGTGAAGGATAATCACATGCCTAGTAACAGTTACCTCGTGTATATATATATATACAGTATAGTAAGTAAAATTGAGAGAAAGCTTTGCTTTCTTGGTTTATATAAACATAAAATTACTATCAATATATATATAGTTTTTATTGCCAAGTAACGTCGTTAGGCAATTGAATCATTTATTTGGGAAAGGGCACATATCCCATTTTAAAAATTTTACAGGAGAAACAAAAAACTTCTTGTTTGGTAGTGGAATGTTCGTAAAATTAGGCTTTTTCAGACCTTTTCCATAGAAACCATTAGAACACAGTGGAGATGTGCCCTTTTAACAACAAATGTGTCTACACCAACAGAACCCATTTCATAAAAAAAAACTGTTTGTAAAAAAAATGTGATATGTGCCCTTTCTCAAACAATTGTCACAAATTTATTATAATTTAATGATTATCTGTTTCTATATATTCTATATATTTCTATATTCTATATATTTAATCAGAGATCAAGTAGGTATGGTCTCCTTAGTATTGTTACATATAAGAAAACACTTTTTATTGGGATCTATGGGAGAGGCGTGGCTTCACCTGGTGGCAAAAATGAACTAGCCATTGTAGGATTGAATGGCTGAGCTGATACGCAAGTACACGTGTTTTATGAGACAAAAAGTTTTAATTAAAAATAAAAAATGGGTGTGACGATACAGAAAATTTGTAGGTTTTCTTCTGCCACACTTACTAATAGAAATTTTATTTGTGGAGACAATATTATTGATCCTGGTCATGTTTTAAAGTGAGTAATAGTAATGACAGTTTCAATGACAGACCAAATTCTTGCTTTCTGTTTACAAACAACAAGTTTACGAGAAGAATTTCATGCAGTGGCGTCATTGGGGGGGGGGAGGGGGAGGCATTTGCCCCCCCCCCCCAAGGGCTCTGATTTTTATAAAATTTTATATTATTCAAAATAAAATGCTCAAAATACATCTAGGAGTATACAAACTGTACAAATTTTATAATAATAATAACAAAAAATGTGTTTGGAGTGCACCACATAAATCAGCTCTTAAAAAATACGATATGAGAGGCCTTTGCTCGAGCACAATTGTTTTAGAGAAAAACAAGAAAATGATAGAGGCAAAAATTAAAAAGAAGGTTTCTAAATCTGATAGATTGATTCTTCTACAATAAAATTATTTATAATTTTCACTATACTGTCTTTTTTTGGAAAAGAATGAAATCGAACTGTTTCATGCTTAGATGCATGACTTTTACACCCATAAACACAAAGTAGATACACATTGCTTTTATTTTTATAAAGAGAAAATTTCATATTTGTGAATGTATAGTGTATGTATGTATTATTTATTAATCTAACAATAATGTTTACTCGTGGGTTATAACTTTTTTTTAAATAATACAATTATATCAGATGTAAATGTTCTTGTCCCTTATATCACGTTAAACATATGAAGGTTTATCCTACAATCGCTAGTTCGAATTTAAGCCACCAGGTAGAGTATTGAAATGCTAAAGATCCAATACTTAGTAAATATATAGGAATAATAAATAAATAAATTTATTGACTAGGCAAGTAAAGTTAATAATGATATTTACATATGGTAAACTTCTGTTGAGATTAATACAAAATGTCAGTTTAAAGGTGTCGTTATTCTTACTTTTTTTCATTAATATTATGTCTGTAGTACTCTAATCTAAATATAATCCAATAATTTTTTAAATTGTTGTTATATATTTTTAAAAAAAGACACAACAATTGTCTTTAAAAATAAAAAAAGAAAAATATATTATTTAAAGTCTGTTTTCAATCAAGAACGATTTTTCACATTTTTCCTATTATTAGTTTACAAGTTTTTCCGCTAGATTGCAGCACTATGCAGATACTGAAACTTATAAATTTCACACCAGATAGCTCCCTCCGCGTTTTGTATATCGATTTCCCTTGCCCTTGAACTTGAAAAAGTTCATTAACCCTATTAAAGGGGATATGTTTGAATAAAAAAATTAAAGGAGAACCATCAACTTTCAATCTTTTTTGATACTAGCGACATCTTTCATCAAACAAATTAAACAAAAGCTTATAAAATTTCAACTAGGTAGCATTTCATGTGTTTGCCAACGTCTTTAAAAAATCCAAAAAAGTTCATTGACCCATTTTAAGGAAATATGATAGAATCAGCTGTTCAGTTTGGAACACTCGCTTAGATGCCATTTTCAAAAAAAGTCTAGAAACCCACCTTTTAATGGAACCCCTATACAGTGTAGAGAAAAATTTGAGCAAAAGAAAGTATATATATCGATGACCTACAAGAAAACATGAGCAAATTAAAAATTGATCAATTGTAAAAAAAAAAGACCAAGTATACTGAAATACAGGGGCGTATATAGAAATCTTTTTCGGGGGGGGGGGGGGGCTCTCTCTCTGCGAAAAATTTTGTTTTTTTGGAACCAAAGTTTTCCACCTTGCGAAAAAAAAGACTATATTTTCTGCACTGCGGGACCGATCAAACATTTCGAAAACCAATCTGATTGAAATTTTATATTATGATTTTTTCTCAATTTTACTCGGAAATATATCCCAGGTATTTTTTAAAAAACAAATATCTTTTCTTTGGTTCTAAAGAAATCTAAATCCTTTTTCTTCAATTATTTCTTGTGAAGAGCAGAGTATTGAATCTGAAGGTTCGGGAGTAGAAATTTCCTTTTTGCTCTCTTCCCAAAAAAAATTTTCTTATATCACCAGTTCTTTACATTTTTCCATTTCTTTTCATCCCATACTCTTGAAAATGGCTCCAAAAGGAGAACCGAAACGTCGAGGGAATCTCAATATCACACGCGACTCAGCCCGAGAAAACTTATCTTCGTATATATATTGATCTGATACAGACTTTTCCCTATTGAAAATATTTTAGTTGTTCATTTAAAAAAATTAAATTAGAGAAAAGTTACTCAGATATATTTTACTCCGAATATCTCAACAGAGATTAATTCCAATTACAGAGAGACGGAGGAGACATTGGCAATGTTTGAAAATTTTCACGGCAAGTGGGATTTGAATGTGAGATGTATAGCAACTCTAGATTCGTAATCCGTAGCTCATCCGATTAGCCACAAGCCTCCTCGATAGAGAGAGAAAGTATTCGATTCATGTTAAAAATTTGATGTCGAGATTTTTGATCGAAATGATTTGAGGTCCCCTGAGCCTCGCAAATTGGTTTATCTGTCTGTGTATCTGAACAATCTAGAATTGACTGCTAATTCGGCCTAGCATATACATGACTTTCTTGCTGAAGGTTGAAGTGGAACCATCTCTGTGTTTGTATGCCGGAAATAATTAATCTTTTTTGGTATTCAAAGATCAAGATAAATCAAAAGGCTTATTAGTATGAAAAAATTGCGATATGATCGTACTTGGACACAGAACTTAGGCTATACGAGTATTCTAGTAGATAATTCATCAAATTTAAGTAGACAGTGTTTTAAATAAGACGACTAACGAGTCAATGAGATATTCGTCGCAAACATGAAAACAACATCCGGGCATTTACTTTTATAAAAATTTATAATAGAGATAAATAATATTGCGAGATATTTTATTTCTAGGATTTTCAAAATTATCCAGAGATAATAAAAGAAAGCATTATTATTTGTTGACAGTATATATACATTGATATCGAATAACTAGAACAACTATCAATATTAGTAAAATTATAAGACAATAGATACAAGGGCATACCTAGGATCAAATCTAGGGTATTAAATAATCGGGTCTCGGGTTGGAAAGAGATCGAAATTTTATATATACAAAAAAAAAGGTGATGACATTGACAT
>JAKCPI010007942.1:0-99088 GCA_023213315.1 Euborellia annulipes
GGTAGGGTTGCCGAAGGCAACCCTACCGCAGCTAGTCTACTATATAAATTTCTCAGGGGCGTATATAAGGGGGGGGGGGGCGGGGGGCCCGCCCCCCCCCCCCCCCCGAAATTTCCCAAACACATATACATATATAGGGATATACAGACATCAGCGCAACAGATTTTTTCGCAGGATGGAAAACTCTGGTTCCGCAAAAGAAAAAATGTTCCGCAAAAAATTTCGTGTGAAAAAAAAAATTTAGTTTCTTAAAAAAAAATTTTTAGCAGAAAAATTTTTGAGTTCAGGCCTCCCCCCTAAAAAAATTTCTATATACGCCCCTGAAATTACTATCCAATATGTAAAAGACCATACTAACATACTTAAAGCTCAAGTACACTCTCGCCATATTAATAACAAAGTGTATAGATGTTTTATTGAATATAAAAAAAATGCTAATGGACCTAAAGGCGTATTAAGACAT
The DNA here is from genome assembly GCA_023213315.1 of Euborellia annulipes. Classification (NCBI taxonomy): domain Eukaryota; kingdom Metazoa; phylum Arthropoda; class Insecta; order Dermaptera; family Anisolabididae; genus Euborellia; species Euborellia annulipes. Next base: position 464 of record JAKCPI010007942.1, read on the forward strand.
AGCTGTGAGTGTGCCAATGGTCTTAGAACAATTGGATGTTGCTCTCACGATGCTGCCATTGTTTATTATTTGTCATACGGAAGATATTTGACAAAAATTCTGAGGCCCACTGAAACATTGAGCAAATTATTTGATAAAGACAACGTTTCACCTGTGATTGAAGAAGACAGTGACGAAGACTGATTAAACGTGATTCTGCATTTTTTATTGTTGAAAGATTTATCTTTTTGATATTAGTTTTTATTTTTATTATTCATTAATTCATTATCTGTTTTTATCTTATAGCATTATAGTTAATGATTATAGATATTTAAAATTTTTACTTTTGATTTAGGCAAAAAATTTTGATTTTATGAATATAAACTGGTTATTTTGAATAAAATGAAAATATATGTGTAAGCTTGAGCAATAAAAAACAAGATTAAAGCACAAAACATATAAAGTCAATATTTGAGTAATAAATGGTTTTTATTTTTTTCTACTATGGCGTACCTTTTTTTATGAATTTATGAACTTATGAACTTATAGGAAATTGAATGAGGATTTCAAAAAAAATTGTTTCATTTTTGTGCCAAAATTGTATCATGGTTAAAAATTAAAATTAAACAAAAAACGCCATTTTTTTCAAGGATGTCATGATCCGATATAGGTCTTGATTTTTTCCCTAGAAGGTACCATCAGCCCCCAAAACATATCAAAAATTCAAATCAATCGATTCAGCCTTTCCTGAGAAAAAAATGTTTTTCTGATTTTTACATATTTTGGTTTTTCTCAAAAACCATTTGAGATAGCGATCTGAAACTTTCAGCATCTTATTATTTTATTAGTACCTACAAATCCCCCATGTATCATTGAAATATGTTCCAAGGGCATTTTCACCATTCTTATACCCCTAGGGCCTTTTTGACCAAAAAGGTAACATATTGAGCCATAACTCCAGAACGGTACATAATAGAAACAAGCTTAATAACTCAAAAGAAAGCTAATGTTCTTTTTCGAAATTTATATTCTATACATAATTGTTGTTATTTTAAGTCAAACCGAGTTACAACAGCCTTTAACCCCAAAAACATGACCTGCTACCACTAGGAGCATAATTTGTATATTTTGTTATTACGTGATAAATTTTGCATTTTTTTAAGGCGACACCCTTTAAAAATATGCTGATAGTTATAATACATATAAATTTTAAGTTTCAGCCCAATCGGAGGTCATTTAGACGTGCCGCAAACGGCTTAAAGTTTAGAAAAATAAATTTTTTCAGTTTTTTTTTTCTTTGGTCACACCTAATACAATTTTACTTCTTTGGCCACCCCTAATACAATTTTACAATGAAAAAAACATATATTTACCATATTCTATAGTTCTTTGGCTTTCTAAAAATCATTTATTCGTAAAAATCTGTTAATTATTAACGAAATTATTAATAAAAACGTCATCAAAGAAAAAGCACAAGTACAATCACTGGTCGAAAAAAATGGACTTCTTTTTCTTTTACAAGTATAAAGAAAGATATGAGATTCTAAAAATATTTTTTTTTTAATAATATATAATAAAGTTAGTGTCCGTGACCCGATGCTCAGAGAGGATACATTAGCTTCTCGTGGACAGGGTTCGCTTTTTAATTCATTTGAAGTCCATTTTTTTCGACCAGTAAGTGTACTTGTGCTTTTTCTTTGATGACGTTTTTATTAATAATTTCGTTAATAATTAACAGATTTTTACGAATGAATAATTTTTAGAAAGCCAAAGAACTATAGAATATCGTAAATATATGTTTTTGACGTGACAACGTCTTACAAATCATGTTAGAGGCAGCGGCGTAACCAGCCTTTGAGGGCGGGGGGGGGGGCGAAGCTCAACTAGGGCGCCGATTTTCGGCGGGCAAATTTCTTGCATCCTGTAATTTCCTCAGCGAATTTGTGAAACAAATGAATTTGTTTATATTTACATGTTTTTTAATGACCCCTGTATGATTTTGTTTTGATTTTTCTTTGCTTTTACGAAAAATGTCGTATTCTTCTGTGATTATTTCAAAAACTATTCAGTTTTCGGAAAAATATCAAAGAATAAAAACTTTTTAAAATTGAGTATTTTATCATAATATAACAAAGAAATTGAAAATTTCGAAATTTCTGAAAAAACTTATTAGGAAAAGTACTACTTCCAAGTGACGTATTTACTCCAAAAGTTGATAGAAATCTACAATTTTAATGTAAGGAGCATATTCCGAATTTCATCTATCTAGCTGCTTTGGTTTTTAAGCAATCGTGTTCACACACACCCAGACGTAATTCCAAAAGAACATACGAGAAAGTCTCGGGGAAGTCATTCCCCATTTTTTTTTTTAACACACTTTTTTCCCATTCACACTCCATGCACACAGTCTTTTCGGCAACTTAGGCCATATAAGACTATTAAATATTAAGGCTTATACGAATCCTGAGTAAATCTCCCCAGCCATAAAACATCAAATTAAGGCTTATATATTGCAAAATAAAAAAAATTTTAATTATAAAGCCTCTATATACGTTATTTATTATTTTTGGAATTAAATTCATTTAAAATAGTAGAATTCAAGTTGTAATATAATTTTAAAAGAAAACAATCAATTTTTTAAGACAATCGATGAAAAGAATATGATAAAATCACATTGGCTGGGCTATATTTTAGAGGCCGTAGGGCGCCTATGCCGGTTTCGGGGGGCGCCAAGGGCTCGATGCGCCTGGGACGAGAGGGGGGGCTCGCGCCCCCCTCGCCCCCCCCCCCTGGTTACGCCACTGGTTAGAGGGGCATGCACGAAAAAGTTTATCGGCTTGAATAACTCCTCTGTCTTAAGAGGTATAATTATGGGGAATATACGGTTAGAAAGAATGAGTTTTCAGCTAAAGATTTCACCATTTATTTTTCCCTATCATTTTATTTTACCGCGCTGCGGTAAATTCTAATTTGAAAGTTTAAACCCCTGTAGATTCCGAACGGCTAATCAGATCTGACTAAATGAGATGTCATTTGGTGTAGAAAGATAACTTCTAATAGAATAAATAAAAAAGTCCCGCGTAATTAACTCCAAAATTAGTTTTTTTCTCGAAAAACCTCATTTTTTACGCAAAAAAATATCGAAAAATAGCCCTACTTCTCCAACGCCTAGCTACTTGACCATAAAAGCTACATTAAATCTAAATATAGTTTTAGAAAGAGTGGTCCAATGCCCAGAGGTAATTTTTTCTTTTTTTTTTGATATGACGTCATTTTACCGCATGAGAGCACTCGGCGGGATTTCGTTTTTCGAAATTTTAAACCCCTGTAGATTCCGAATGGCTAATCCGATCAGACTAAATGAGATGTCATTTGGTGCAGAAAAAAATCCTCTAATAGAATAAATAAAAAAATCCCGAGTAATTATCGCTAAAATTAGTTTTTTTCTCGAAAAACCTCATTTTTTAAGCATAAGTCGCCCTTAATGGATAAAAGTTTGGCCACACCTGTCATATATTGTTTCAATGAAAATGTTTGAACATGTTTATTTATGAAAACAAACTACTAGTAAAAAAAAAAAAAAAAAACAATACTTTCTCTCTTTATATATCAATATAGGTAAGAGAACATTTTTTTTTTTTGAAGTCAAGCAAAAGACGTTGTCACGTTAAAAAGCCACCGGCTGTGTAGAAGACACAGCCAACACCTAATTTTTTGTTAACTATTTGTAAACAGGCCTAAAGGTAATGTTTAATTCACTTTGCAAATTATGTTTAAATAACAATATCCCCTGCACCATTTGAATCCTTTCTTAGAAACACTTAGTCCCTCACAAGCCGACTCAAAACAACGTATCTTGAACCCTACCAAGCATGTATTTTTTTTTTATCTCTCATTTTATTTTTTTATTTAATGCACTTTGCAAAATATTTTTAAAGACAATATCCCGAGTCGAAATCGAACGCCTGGTTTGAGTCTACAAAACCTCAGAATCTAATTGTTTTCTAAGTAGACTTAACAGAATCAAACTAGGATTTGAAAGCATTGTTTCTATGGAAATTTGATAGTCTGGTTTGGTTCTAACAAGTCTACTTATGTCCCTTTTTGACATGTTTAGACTCAGACCAGGTATTCGAAATACTGGTTTAAGTCTACCAGATCTACTATTACGACCAGCAGTACTGAATGCTGGAATCCTAGTTTAGGCCTATAAATTCTCATTTAAAATTTGTTTATATACATATATACAGAGTGACAAAAAAGTTCTGATAATTTTGTTAGATTAGCAAAGAGGTATGCTTGTTTTTTGGCAATGAGAAAAATAACTTTTAGAGTGTTTTCTTCAAATATTTCCAAGACATTTAATAGCACTTCACCGCTGATGAAGAAGTCCTATTAAATGCCATCGAAATATTTGAAGAAAACACTCTAAAAGTTATTTTTCTCAATGCCAAAAAACAAGCATACCTCTTTGCTAATTTATACAACTTGGCACGCCACATTCGAAATTTTTTACTTTCTCTTACATCTATATATGTTAATATATATAGATAGAAAGTATTGAATTCATGTCAAAAATTCGATGTCGAGATTTTGATGGATCTTCACGTTTTGCTCTTCATTTCGCTACAATTAAATTCTTAAATAAAAGGAAAATCAAATTAATCTTTAAATAAAATTATATTTTTTGTTTAAATATCAATTTTCTTTAATTTGAGAATAAGATAACATGTATTTAAAAAATTTTAAAAATTCCAATTGCTCTTCGTGTCGATTTCAATATTTCTGGAGATTCATTACTGAAATTGTTTTAAAGAAAATATGGATGTAAAAATGAGTTTCCATCTCTAAAATAAATCACATTAATTTTTATCTTGACTGTATATGTAGGCCTATACCATTAGCTATCACGTGTGGAAAAATATTTTTCTTTTCAGTAAGAACTTCATTTAGTTCTCTGGAAATGTGAAAAATATATAAATTAATTTTATAAATTTATAATCTTTTTTAATTTGTCTTCTTACCTTTCAAAATGACATGAATGGCCAATGTTCCTTGTATTCATTTATTAAAATTAAAGTGGCTTCTTCAGGCCAATGTGTTTTTACAACTAAAATTTATAATGAATATAATTGAAAAAATTAAATAGAATATAAGATAACATATATATAAATAAAATAAAAATAACAGCTAACCTTATCATTTTGTTTTGGCTTGTTTTTATAACGTTGACCCTTAAATAAATAAAAATAATTAATAATAATAAAGAAAATTAATGAAAAAAATGAAAATAAAACTTAAAACTTACTTCTTTTTTATCGATAATAAATCCAAATATCCAAGGAATGAAAGAAAATGAAAGGTGGTCATCTATTAAAGCTTTGGCGCTGAGATCGCACTGTTTTTAATTTTTACCCGAGAGGATTAGAAGGTTCAAACCAGTACTTCCCGAGTCAAAATCGAACGCCTGGCTTGAACCTTCTAGTCCTCAATTGAAGACTGCAAGGTTCAAGCCAGGCGTTCAAGTACTGGTTTGAACCTTCTAATTCTCCTGGCAGGTTTAGTAGGCTTTAACCAAATTTTAATACTATCAAATAACAAAGGAATTGAGGACTAAAAGGTTCAAACCAGGCGTTCAAGTATTGGTTTGAATCTTCTAATTCTCCTGGTAGAATCAGTAGGCTTTCACAAAATTGTAAATAAATAACATCCTATCAAATAACAAGGGAATTCAGGACTAAAAGGTTCAAACCAGGCGTTCGATTTCGACTCGGGATCCCTTTCACTCATTAAATTCCTTCCTAGAAACACTCAGCCCCTAACAAACCGACTAAACACAATGCATAGACTCCTACCATTTTCTCCCTCCACTAATCCTTACTATTTAAGCGTGTATTTTTTCAAACTCTCATTTTTACAACGCTTTTATGAACTTGCTTTCCTGTTTTTTCCGACAAATTTGCAAATCAAAATTACGACCACTTCTATTTAACTTAGAGCTTTGAAATTTTATACACGTATGTAACTCCCGTGACAATGCAATATTTGATGTGTCTCATCTTTGTAGGTCAATTAATTTCGGCCTATCAAAAAAAAAGAGGGGGTGAAATTTATAATCAAAAATTTCTCTTCTTTTAAAATACAAATTGTCTTATTGTATCGTGTATTTGTATATAACTCATACGTATTAATATTTTATTACAAAAACTAAAAATAGTTAAATAAAATAATATAAAAAAAAATTTAAAAACAACGCTTTTATAAATGTACTAAAAAGAGAAAAATAATTATGTATAATTTCTTTAAAATTATATTAAAAATTAATTTATGTTACTAAAACTAAGCGTTGGGCGCGCAAATTAACAATCTCTTGCAATTTCCATTGCAGAGGATAATCTAACCTTAATTCATCGATACATGAATCAAAAAAAAAAAAAAAAATTAATTAATCTAACTGGAACATTTGAGTCACTTCAAACTGTTTTGCCTAACTACCCGCCAAGTATATGGTATGGAAATGTATTCATAAAACATATTAGGACTATTTATACAATTAAAATTTGCAAATCCCGCGCCCAACGCTTTTAGTTTTAGTAACATATATTAATTTTACTTTCTCTTACCTATGTATATTATGAGGGAATTAGTAATTTCTCCCCTTTTATTTATTTTTTAAGAAAGATTCGCTTCTTAATAATTTTTTTGTATAAATGTATTAAATATTTTTATTAATAATTAAATTAAAATTCTAATTGAAATGTTTTTATTAGGGTCCGACCGAAACAAGATTTTCAGCCGAAACCGAAACCGAAACCGAATATTCGGCCTCAACCTTAGTTTCGGCCGAAACCGTAACCGAAACCGAAACTTGTATTTCCTATAAAAATTTTTTTTCATTTTACCTTTTTTTTTTTTGAATTTTTTTTTCCCTCCCGTGAAAATCATTTTACCTTTTTTTTAGGGAGACTAAAATTTTTTTCTCCCTCAAGTGCAAATTATTTGACCTTTTTTTTTTTTTTTTTTGCATGCGAGTCTCATCCCATTTTTTCAGACTCTGGTTTCGGCCGGCCGAAAGGTTCGGCTACTTTTTGGCCGAAACCGAAACTACGGCCGAAACCATGATTTTTGGCCGAAACCGTAACCGAAACCGAATATTCGGTCGGTTCCTAGTTTTTATATTATGTAGAAATAATTGAAATTGTGATTATTGAAATTAATAATTTTATTTTTATTGAAATAAATAAATAATTTAAAATATTAATTAATTGGATATTAGCCCTGGAAGCCAACACACGGCTAGGCTCTAATTTAATTGGCATCGAACCACTGATGTGAGCACATCGTGCTCCCCAAAACCATCTCGACGTCTTTATTACACCTGGACCTTATCAATAACATTCTGCTGGTCCATGGTGATGTTGAATACTTTCTCACTTGAATTATGAACCGGTGAGATTCTGGCCTGAGCTCTCTCTTTCGAGCCGGCAACTTGTGGAGATCCTGCGAGGAGACGCCTGAAATCTGTTACCGCCTGCGCTCGATTCTTCTCCGTATCATCAGGGATGCTGTGGCGACTCCGGTCCCCGAAATCTCCTCCCCTGTGATATATTGTGTGCAGTGTACAGGTATGGCGCCTACCTTATTTAAATATTGATCAATATTTTTGTTGAAGCGATCGATCTTATTATTTTCTTAAATAATAATAAACAATTAAAATATATCACCAAAAAAAAAAAAAAAAAAGAAAATATGTCTTAGAAAACCAAATAATTATTTTCATATAAAACAAAAAACAAGAAATATAATATAAGCTTAGTATTTTAATAAACTTAATTTTTTTGTGATAATAAATCAAATCAGAGAAGAGGCGAAACTTTCTTAATTAAATTCATTTTCTTCTCAATCCAAACAGTTCAGTTTTTCTGTGTGTTCCCCTTTAATCACATTTCTTTCAGGTTTCCTCGGTGCTGTAGCCGTGCACCCTGGTCGCATATTTTCTTCTTTGGAATAGCATTTTTTTCTAAATAAACGATATCTCAATTTATTTTCATAAGATCATCTCCGTCAGGCATGAAGCGATAACTCACCTAATCGAGCTGAGTTGCATTATCTATAATAATTGTTTGATCCCTCTAAAAACTATTTAAATTTATTTCAGCCACTGTAGTCTAAAAAACTACAGTGTAAGCGAAGCCGACTTTTTACATTTTTACAAAATTCCCTTTGGTCCGTCACGTTCCCCCAGTGGCACACCAAGGGGTCCTTTCTCCTCAATATCCTTTAAAGGAGGAGGGGAGGAGAGGGGTGCAATATATGTAATATATATAGAGAGAGAAAGTATTGGATTCATGTCAAAAATTCGATGTCGAGATTTTGATGGATCCTCACGTTTTGAGGTCCCCTGAATCCAAAAAAGTGGATTTCGCGACATGGTCTGTCTGTGGGTGGGTGTGTGTGTCTGTGTGTCTGTGAACAAAATATCTCAAGAACGAAAAGAGCTAGGAAGTTGAAATTTTATATTTAAGTTAGGCACCCCCATGGGACGTGACACGAAGCTTTTGAACAAAATCGACCAAAGAGTACTAGTACTTTACTGATGCACTTTTTCAGTTTTTTTCGATTTTCTCAAAATTTGCTCCAACGATTTTTTTTTAAATTCAAAAATCAATTATTTTTTAGATTCTCAATAAAATGTATATTCTCATTTTGTCATTGAAATCTTCTGTAGACCACTTTACTCATGTTCTTTTAGGAAAGATAGGAATTTCTCCAATGGTTGCTATGGTAACAAAATATAAATATTTTCCCAAACTTATAAATTTTACATCTTGAATTCAAATGTACCCTACTGTCGGTAACTAAATATATCTCAACTCAAAAAATCTGGTGTGACAAGCACAGTTCACAACTTTCGATTACCGAAGGTAAGAGAAAGTTGTGTGCTGTGCGACCAGTCACACCAGATTTTTTAATATAATTTTAAAGAAATTATGCATAATTATTTTTCTCTAGCTACCCAAAAACCCAGAAATAGCTTCACATTCTCAGTCAACAAAATCACTGTTGCCCTGTGTTATATACCTGCTTCTTATATTTTACAATAAAAAATGTCATTAGAATTATCAGTATTACTTTTTCTTTTTGTTATATTCAGGGGCGTAACTAGAGAATTTGGCTGGGGGGGGGGGCCATGGGACTAGCCATCCTCCCTGGGGGGGGGGGGGGCATGGGCCCAACTTTCCTCCGGAAAGCCCCATATTTTCTCTATTATTCTTGGGGCAGGGAGCTTTCTGGGGGCAGCCCCCCCCCCCCAGCACTCCCCTAGTTACGCCCATGGTTATATTTCTACTTTAAACTCAAAAATATACCAAAAAATGCAAAATTTATCACGTTATAACAAAATATACAAATTATGCTCCTAGTGGTAGCAGGTCATGTTTTTGGGGTTAAAGGCTGTTGTAACTCGGTTTGACTTAAAATAACAACAATTATGTATGGAATATAAATTTCGAAGAAGAACATTAGCTTTCTTTGAGATATTAAGCTTGTTTCTATTATGTACCGTTCTGGAGTTATGGCTCAATATGTTACCTTTTTGGTCAAAAATTTGGATTTTTTCATACTTTCAGAGACGAGCGGCACGGGTTAACGTCGTTTAATCGATCTCAAATTTCGGTTATCTCAATATCTGCAAAGGGGAATCGTTTTGTGAGGTCCAGACGAACAAAATTTCAAAATTTTTTTCCGCCTCTATGAGATCCGGTCACCCTAATATCATTCATTTAGAGCACTCTAGCGAGATTGACATAAATCTAACTAGAGTTATCAGTGGACACACCTTAATTAAAGTAACATTTAAAATGAAATATTCTATACATTTCTAAGTAAATTTAACACAAATCCCTATCATTTTAATAAATAATTACAATTTAAATAAAACAAGAAAGACAAAAATGTCGAAAATGTTTTATTAACGCCTCTAAAATTTTAAAATAATCTTTCCATTTCAGTTTTTCTCTGTCTATTTTATTAAAAATTCTTATAAAAACAAAATTTTTAATTAATATCCAACAAAACATATCGAGATTATGTTGATTTGTCTCTCAAATTGAAAATCGACATATTTTTCTTTACTTTATTTAAATTAATAAGAGGGTAAAAATGAGAAATGCAGCTAAGGTTATTTCTTTATTTGGTTATTCACACAGCTGACGTTTCGGTTCCGTGTTTGAACCATCTTCAGAACTGGCGAAAAGTCATTATGAATGTGTCATAGTGGATTTTATCATGGGCGTAGCCAGACATCTTGTTAGGGGGGGGGCAACCCCTCGTTAGCGCCAGAGGGGGTTTGCAATTAATATATACATAGATTATTTAATTAAATAAAAAAAAATAAATTAATGTAGTGGATTGGGGCGTTAAAAAATAATTCCCAATGGGAAAAATATATATTTGTTTGTTTTTTTCAATTTTTAGGACAAGCCAGGGGGGGCAACGGCCCCCCTGGCTACGCCCATGCATTTTATACATTGTTTAAAAATTCTTATATAATATATATATATATATAGACGACCAGGCGAAATAAATTGATTAATGAATTTATGTACCTGGTCGTCTCACTGTGTATATATAATATTATATAAGAATTTTTCAACAATGTATAAAATCCATTATGACACTTTCATAATGACTTTTCGCCAGCTCTGAAGATGGTTCAAACACGGAACCGAAACGTCAGCTGTGTGAATTAACCAAATAAAGAAATAACCTTAGCTGCATTTCTCATTTTTACCCTCTTATTAATATAACAACTCAGCTATAAATTGTTTATGCAACATTTATTTAAATGGTATTAAATTGATTAAAATGATTTGTATTTGTGTTGAATTTACCTAGATGTATGTATATTAAATGTTTCTTAAAATTAGAGTATCATTAAAGTAGATTAGAACAGATCTTAAGAAAAAAACAAATGTTACGTTTTTATCGACGCCTAGGTGTATTTGCAACGTATTTAGGACTATCGTCGAAAAAGTCGAAAATAAGGACCCCCCCCCCCCCCTATTATATGTACACCCTCTTCACATCTTACATATATTGATTTTATATTTGATTTAAATATGATGACAAAATAAATAAGACATTTTTATACAAAACATTATATTTCCTTAATGAGTATTTGGCAGTTACATACAAGTATATATATAACATATGATGTCCTTAAATCTAAAATATATGTTTTGATATTAGTCTCTATTAATAATTTTAATATCAATTGATTTTTTTTTTTTTCTTGTTTTATAAAAAGTGTTGAGAGGAGAATGAAAACAGATTTAGTGATATTCTTATAAAATGTTATTATTTAATTAATTTGAGATCTATTTCAAGACATGACAAAGTTGAATTGTTGGAGAGACAGAGTGAGAGAGATGCCTGATGAACGCCATCTGAAAAATTTCAAATTTTATCATTAAATATTTTTATTCTTTCATTATACATATATGATGTGTAAAGTGATGCAGGACCTCTTGTCCCATTTTAGTCGAATTAGTGCAAAAATATCGATTTTTGGGTTTCGATTGAATACGATTCTACAGGTTTATTCGGTAATTTTAGCGATGAGAATCTGATAAATAATCGATCTAGTAATCTTAAATAGTTTTTCATTGTATTTAAATCCGTTTTTCTCAAAATCCGGTATTTTATACATTAAAATATCAATAAAATTTGTGAAATTTGAGACAAGAGGTCCCTTTTCACTTTCCGCATCACATTTATCAATCAATATAATAAATAAATTTATTAAACATTCGTTTCTATCCTAATAATACGCGTGTTTTTCGAAGGTTCCCAAATCATTCGATTTTAACTTTTTGTTCTAGTTTTAAGAAATAATAGACCCCCCCCCCCCGAGATTCGAAAAAAATACCTTTTTTTTCATGAAAAAATTTATTTTTAATGTAAAATTTTTAAAATTAATACTTAAAAATTTGATGTGTATTTATATTCTGGCAAACAAATACAGAATGCGCTTTTAAATTACCGAAATTAAAAAAAAATAGTGTGCTGTGCGACGAGTCACACCAGATTACCCCCCCCTCCCCCCCCCCCGAGAAACACCTCTGGATCCGCCCTTGCCTCTGAGAACGTATTTAGAAACGATTCGGCTGTTATAGAGTCATTTCATTTCAAATCAACACAGAAAACTCCCAACCCGGCCATCTCCGATTTTAATTAAATTTGGTGTGTTCAATGTACATGAAGAGAGAATGAAAAATGCCAAATTACAGAATTGTAGCACAAGTAGAAGAACACAAGTTATGGCCCCCCAAAATTTGAAAAATTTCGGAAAATTTCAAAAACTTGGCAGACAAAAACGGCTGTAACTTCTGTTCTAATAAAGATAGAACTATGAACTAAGTATTTTTGGAAAGGTCATGAAACAAGCTTTAAAATGATGTACAACATGATCACATTCCAACAATGGAAATAATTAAGGTCATTGACTTTATTTATGACCTATTCAGATTTTCAGCTTAACTGTGATTGGTTAATATTTTATGCAATTCTTTTGCACTCAACATATGCTTTGTATTGCTTTTTTGTATCAGATAGCTTTACATATTAATTTTTATCTCCTAATCCCAATGTGGTCCCAAAATGAAATTTTAATATGTTGTTGTTTATCGTAAAATGAGGAAGCAAATATTTTTTTCATCAATTTTGGAGGTGACATGTTTTGAGATATTCAAGGTCAAAGGTTAAAGTCAATGACCTTAATTATTTCCATTGTTGGAATGTGATCATGTTGTACATCATTTTAAAGCTTGTTTCAAGACCTTTCCAAAAATACTTGGTTCATAGTTCTATCTTTATTAGAACAGAAGTTACAGCCGTTTTTGTCTGCAAAGATTTTGAAATTTTCCGAAATTTTTCAAATTTTGGGGGGCCATAACTTTTGTTCTACTTGTGCTACAGTTCTGTAATTTGGCATTTTTCATTCTCATCATGTACAATGAACACACCAAATTTCATTAAAATCGGAGATGGTCGGGTTGGGAGCTGTGTTGATTTGAAATGAAATGACTCTATAAGGATTTGAAGAGTGCAACAAGTGCGGGAAACAAAACGTTGTATGGCAAGAAGAGTGCAACAAGTGCGGGAAACAAAACGTGGGAGAAGAGTGCAACAAGTGCGGGAAACAAAACGTTGTATGGCAAGAAGAGTGCAACAAGTGCGGGAAACAAAACGTTGTATGGCAACTTTCTCTTGCCTTTCCATAAGAATTTTATTTTAAATTTTTATTATAAAAAAATATATATAGGTAAGAGAAAGTAAAAAGCCAAATGATATTTCTTCACAACAGGAAAAAATGGAGTGATTTGAGTTATGAGGGAAAAATTTACTTATAAAATATATATACTGTATATATATAACAAAATTAGAGCGAATTTTGAGAAAATCGAAAAAAGCTGAAAAAGTACATCAGTAAAGTACTAATGTACTAATACTTTTTGGCCGATTTAGTTCAAAAGCTAATTTTCAACCCTGGGGGGGGGGGGAGGGGTGACTAACTTCATTATAAAATTTCAACCTCGTAACTCTTTTAGTTCCTGAGATATTTTGTTCACAGACAGACCATGTCGCGAAAACCACTTTTTTGGATTCAGGGGACCTCAAAACCTGTATATCCATCAAAATCTCGACATTGAATTTTTGACATGAATCCAATACTTTCTCTCTATATATAATAGGCTAAGAGAAAGTAAAAAGTAGTGTCCGGATCTGGCATGGTAACCCCTAGCTATACCTCTATACTCTTATAGCCCAGGAGCTTTCTAAGAGATAGTGAATTGGAAGATGATTCACGCATAATTAGTGTCGTCATCGAAAAACATTCAGACAAACGATATATATATATATATATATATATATATATATATAAATAACTGTTTTTGTTTTGTTAAATTCATAGGCAATAACATTTTTGTTTTCTCATACAAGATGGGGGGGGGAAGTGGGTTAGATAAAAAAAACAATGGAAATATTTAATTACCATTTCTTATCATTATTTTTGGTACTATTGTTGTAAGGTGGATCCGGATATTTGAAGACGTCTGTTTCTTCCATAGCGAGTGAATATGTTGCTCGGATTTGATTAATTCTGATCTAGAAAAAAAAAAATAAAATAAAAATAACACCATGTAACAAAATTTTCTTTAAGTTAATTTTTGTTTCTGGTGCCGTGTGTTTCAAAACACAATTTTTCATATGGAAATGAATTCATTTAGAAAAATGAATGTTCGTTTACATATACCTATATACATAGGCGCAACCAGGGTTTGGGTTTAAGGTTTTAACCCCCCCCCCCCCCAGGACCCCAAAAAAATTTCCGCGGGCAGCACATGGGAAAAAATGTTTGGTTCCGCGGGCGGCAAAAATTAAGCGTCTCTAAAAAAAAAAGGTAAAATATTTTTACGGCCGGGAAAATATTTTTGGTTCCACAAAAGAGGGAATGTTCCGCGGTGGGAAAAATTTCCCCGCAGGACAAAAAACTTTGGTTCCGCGAAAAAAAATTTTTGAGATCAGCCCCCCCCCCTCCGACCCCCCCCTCCAGGAGCAAATCCTGGTTGCGCCACTGCTATATATACATATGAAGCAAAACAAAAGAAATTCTTAACTGCAATGTTTGAAACAATATAATTGCAGTAAATATATACCTGGTATGCAGCCAGGGGGGGGGGGGGGCTATATTCCCGGGGCCCGGGCCCTTTGCGCTCCAACATTAAAATTCTAATAAAAAATAATATTCATGGTTAAAATTTCAATTTAAAAAAATCATTTTCTTGAAATTTTTTTCCCTCAGGGGGCCCGGGCCCTTTAAGCTCAAATCAAGTTTGATCTTTTCACGACTCAGGATAGCTAAAAACGCAGATTGCAGTGGCTATTTTTCAAAAAATTTTCCATACCCCTAGACTATTAAATTATTTTAATTTTCTAAAAAAAAATTTTTTGCCCCCCCCCCCCCCCCCTCTGATTCAAATTCGTTACGGCGCCCCTGACAGTGACCCTGCCCCCGAGTTTGGCGTTGTAGGTAGCGTGCCTATCTCCTATACCAAACGTCGCGGGTTCGGACCCCAGGCAGTCCGATGATTTTATTTAAGCCATTTGGAGGATACCAGATGGCTTAAATAGAAATGCCTGAACCCACAATAGATATTTTCAATACAACGGTTATCGTCAAAATATGGCCCGAGTTGCCGAGAAGACTGTGGGTGTGATGAGAAAAAGTGTGAATGTTTTTTATTAAAAAAAAAAAAAAAAAAAAACAGTGACCCCCCCCCCAAAATGTAAGGCTAGGACCGCCCTTGTAGACAAGTATATAAATGTATACAATAAAATATATTTTTTTGAATTATTGGTCTGCTAAATTATAATTCTCATTTCATCCCATTTGTCCCGTCTTTGTCTCAACGAAAAAGTGGCCACTTGAGGGTGGGGACTTAACGAGAAAAATTTATTATAGTATATATATATATATAAATCTTGGAGCTCAATTGACGCCTCTAAAAAGTATCTTCTTCACATTGTTTTGTCTGATTTTTGAATTCTGAATAAATGATTATTCAACATAAAGATATATAGTCCAAGATCCCAGAGCCCCCCAGACAATACTCATTTTCTCACAAATAAAATGTATTGGATAAAGTAGTGTTAGTACGTACTTTGAGTGTAAGCATATTTGCAAATTTGGGCCGTGGGCCAATTTATAGGTAACCAAGTGCCAAACATGAGTAAAAATAGTACTAAATATACTTATTTTCTCATTCTTGATTTTTACGTATATTTTTAGAGAATATTGTTAAAAGTTAATAATCAATACTGCCAGACACTTACCATGGGCCAAAACTCTTGCCAGACGCTTCAAAGTTACCAAAAAAAAGTATGAAACTATACTCATTTTCTCATTCTTGATTTTCATATATGATATTCAGGGAACCAATTCAAGAATATTTGTAAGCTCACTATGCATGTGTTAAAGATAGGGAAAAACAATACTAACTTTTCTCAAAGTCTCAGACCTGATTTTTAAGTATGTTTTAGAGAATATTGTTAAAAGTTAATAATCAATGCTGCCAGACACTTACCATCGGCCATAACTCTTGCCAGACGCTTCAAAGTTACCAAAAAAAGTATGAAACTATACTCATTTTCTCATTCTTGATTTTTATATATGATATTCAGGGAACTATTTCAAGACTATATGTAAGCTGCCAGACCAATCGGTTGGGCCAAACATCCCGCCAGACACACCTAAAGTGTCGCTAGACGTCTGAGCGCTAGCAGGATATGTGGATAGTTTTTTAACATACATAGCTTTATAAAATTTATGTTAATAATGGTCTACTGGAAAGCTTCAGTAAAAAATAAGTAATATTTTAACGCTCAATTAAAACGTTAATTAAAGAATAATAAAATATTAATACTTTTGAACTCTTAATGAAAATTATGAACAAACGAACTGCAATAAAATAGTAGTTTATTGGTTTTTAATAATAAGTAAAAAACAGGAATATTTTTGAATTGAATTGGTCGTATAAATGACCATTCATTAAAAAGATATGAAATATAAATATGCTCGCGATCAGATGTTTAGCGACACTTTATCTATGTCTGGCGGAATGTTTGGCTCATACGATTAGTCTGGCAGCTTACAATTAGTCTTGAAATAGTTCCCTGAATATCATATATAAAAATCAAGAATGAGAAAATAAGTTAGCTTAAAGTTAGATAATCTTTTCGGGACCTTTGAAGCGTCTGGTAAGAGTTATGGCCGATGGTAAGTGTCTGGCAGTATTGATTATTAACTTTAACAATATTCTCTAAAACATACATAAAAATCAGCTCTGAGACTTTGAGAAAAGTTAGTATTGTTTTTCCCTATCTTTAACACATGCATAGTGACACTTTAGGTGTGTCTGGCGGGATGTTTGGCCCAACGGATTGGTCTGGCAGCTTACAAATATTCTTGAATTGGTTCCCTGAATATCATATATGAAAATCAAGAATGAGAAAATGAGTATAGTTTCATACTTTTTTTGGTAACTTTGAAGCGTCTGGCAAGAGTTTTGGCCCATGGTAAGTGTCTGGCAGTATTGATTATTAACTTTTAACAATATTCTCTAAAAATATACGTAAAAATCAAGAATGAGAAAATAAGTATATTTAGTACTATTTTTACCAATGTTTGGCACTTGGTTACCTATAAATTGGCCCTCGGCCCAAATTTGCAAATATGCTTACACTCAAAGTACGTACTAACACTACTTTATCCAATACATTTTATTTGTGAGAAAATGAGTATTGTCTGGGGGCTCTGGGATCTTGCTCTAATATGTTTATAAACAAAAGATGAATTAAAAATTGAGCGCCACGTGTTTTTTTTAAACATGCGTAAACAACCTTGAGAGGAGATAAAAATAAAATGATATATTTTTGTGAATGTTAGAATATTAAAAAAAAAAAAAAGTCGAATATTCTCAAGAAAAAAATCGTTGAGCAGTTCAATTAAAGAATTTATTATTAATTAAAAGAATTAATAAATAGAGAGTTGTTTTTTAAATTATTTAGTTTTTATAAAAAAAAAAAAAATGCTTTGACAGCTGCGTATTTTAAAGTTTTTAAAATAAGAACTTACTCTTTTTTTGAATTTTGTAGATGGGGGGGGGGGGGGTGTTCTTTCTTCAAGTCTCCTCTTGACCCACACAAAACACTAATAAAATAACAACGGCATTAAGGCACCATTTTGCAAAAATTCGCACTGACAACTAAAAATTTCAATTACATTTCTTTAAACTAAATATGTTAAATATAGAAAAGGCTGGGAGTCAACGAGACAAGCAGTCCTATAGGCTCTTGTCCCCACTGATTGAGTCATAAGGTGTGCGTGGTGTGTATCAGCGAGCGAGAGCGAAAGAGAGCGAAGAGAATACATAGTTGCCAATTCTTGAGGAAAAAATAAGATAAAGATTGAATTAGGTGAGTCAAAATGAAAAGGGGAAAAATATTAATCAAAAGGATCAAAAAACAAACAAACAATCAATCTATAAGTTAAAACAAAACAATAAGAAAATTACGGCCCCCCCCCCAAAAAAAAAACAAAGTTTTTTTTTTACTAAATAAAAGGCTATTGTGTCCTTCATGCCAAAAATTTTTTCACAGTTTTTGACACAACTTTTGAAATAGTTTATACATAGCTTACAATATTTATTTAAATAAAGCTATTTAAAAATTTTTCAAAATTTCCTAAACAAAGAATTACAATAATTTATCGAGGCCAGATCCGGACAGAGAATTTCCGGGGGAATCTGGGGGTATGGAAAACTTTTTGAAAATTAGCCACTGAAATCTGCGTTTTTAGTTACCCTGAAAAGATCAAACTTGATTTGAGCTTAAAGGGCCCGGGCCCCCTGAGGAAAAAAATTTCAAGAAAATGATTTTTTTTTAATTGAAATTTTAACCATGAAAAATATTTTTAATTCGAATTTTAAGGTGGGAGCGCAATGAGCCCGGGCCCCCTGCCCCCCTCCCCCTGTCTGCGGCCCTGATCTTCTCCAATGCCCAAATAAATACTCAGCAGCAGACAAAGGAGCAAAGGGGTTGGGGGGGGGGGTGAATCCCCGGACCTCTCAGTAATGGACAAAAAAATAATAAAATTATATTTTCTTCCGGCTCTCTAGGCCCTAAATTGAATCATAAATTTTTGTTTTCCTTTTGAAGCGTATATATTAATATATAGGATTTATTTGCCCCTTGGCCTTGGAGTAAATACAGTATATACAGAATATTACAATTGATACATTAAACTTCTTTTTAAGAATAAATACCCAGTGGCGGGACCAGCAGGGCCGGAACCGAAAAAATATTCTACCGTTTTTTATTGAGACGCAAAATTTTTGCCGCCCGCGTAACCAAAAATTTTTATCTTTCTTTAATTGCCGCCCCCCTGATATCTGCCGTTTGGGGCACGTGCACCCACTGCCCCCCCCCCTAGATCCGGCCCTGGGGACCAGAAATTGAAAAAAAAAAAAAGTACCGGAGGAGGGGAGGGCAATTTTTTTTTCTTTTTTTTGTGGTAAATAATTATATTGAATTATATTAATAATAATAATAAATCATCGATAGCGTGACTCATACGCTTTTTGTTTGAAAATATATCCTTCCTTTTTCGTTTGTCCGACAATTTTTTTGTCAAATTTTTGAGCTTTATCCCAGTAAGCAGAAAGAAATAGAAAAAAAAGATGCCTTTGGAAGTAAAGAAATAAATTTTTACTTTCTCTTACCTATGTATATATGTAATATATATATAGAGAGAAAGTATTGGTTGGATTCATGTCAAAAATTCGATGTCGAGATTTATATGGATATACACGTTTTGAGGTCACCTGAATCCAAAAAAGTGGTTTTCGCGACATGGTCTGTCTGTGAACAAAATATCTCAAGAATGAAGAGTTAGGAGGTTGAAATTTTATATTTAAGCCCCCTAGGACGTAACACGAAACTTTTGAACAAAATCGGCCAAAAAGTATTAGTACTTTATATTCATTGGAGAAAGGATGAAGAGGAATCTTATCGTCCAAAAAAACTCTAGAGAAAAAATTTCTGGCTATGGCCCTGAAATAATTCTATTCTTTAGTATATTAATATACTATTTATTATTATTATTTGAAATTCCTATCGGGATTCCCGTTTATTTGCCCATTTCTGGTTCCACTCGGCTCCTTTTACCCAACCCTCTATGCTCTGGAGGATGTCCTAGTTTGAGGAGGGACTCCCTCAACACCGGGTACTCCTTTAGAAGAATGCATCACTGAGAGGGAACCTTCTTTAAGACCTTCCACAGGACGAGATGCCACAGCAACTCCCTCTCTTCGTAGAGTTGCCTGGGGGATATTATTCCAATATTCCAATCCAGGGCTTGAGGATTTGTTTACATTAAATATTTTTATTTAATGAAAAAATCCCTCACGCCTAGGTTTTGAACAGGGATCTTTGTAGAAAGCCGACACCCTAGCCCCCCAGCGAGCCCCCATATTAATATCATGATTAATATACTGAGAAGAAAATTCTTTACGTGTGGCTTTTATTTGAAAGAACAACAATAAGTTTAAAATATTATTTTTCCATTGTTAAATTCAACAATTAGATTTTGTATTAAATAAACAAATGATTCAGGCCAATGGCTAAAGGCACGATCAATAAAAAAAAAAACAATAGAATCAGTCAGTATTGACGATTTTTAAAAAATTATAATATTGGGGTCATAAGATTCATTCTTTCGCATTAATTCATAGATAATAATAAAAAAAAAAAAAAAATATAAAATTATCCGAAATTGCTTTAATGTGTATCTGTCTAAAAATGATGATGCCGTTAATTATAAAAGAGACGCTTGCTTGTTACGTTAAATAATCGGAGCGTGATATAAATTTTGATCTTTTCGTTTCGAACATAAAACACGATTAGTAGAGAAGTAGAATTCGTTAAATGATGATCCTTTGTGTTATTTATAATGTGAATTTGTGATATAAACGAAATGATGAAAAGGAAAGGCTGGTTTAAAAATAATGTGGTCTATACATATATGTCTAATGTAAGTATCTTTTTAATTATTAATAAAAAAATTTAAAAAAAATTGAATAAATGCAATCGAGGGCTTTGTTCTCAACAGCCAGACTTGCCTTGAAATAGATGAGGTCTTGAGTCTGTTGGAGGTTCGGGGTGACTTGGCAACTTGACCAGTACAGAGTTATAAGTGAATTATATTAATCTCAATCACTGATCAATGTATGTAGTATTGGAGCCCATTGAAATCAGGTTACTCTTCTTAGTAACCAGTTCATTGCCTGGCACATGCGAGTGTCGAGAAGGAAGTATTCAATTACAGCTCAGTAAGCCACTAGAAAATTGTGTGAATTTCGGGATATCCAGGAAGAATAAATCCATGGGAAAATTAAAATGCACCTATCTTTGAATATATAATTTCATTCTTGATTATAACATTTATAAATATTTCTTCGGTCCCGCTATTTTAGAGTTTAAAATAATTTGGACCCCAAAAATGGGCGTAACTAGGGGGGTGCCGGGGGGGGGGCTGGTTCCCCCTAGAAGGCGTGCTCCCTCCACCCCCAGAAAGCTTCCTGCCCCAAGAAAAATTGAGAAAATATGGGGCTTTCAGACCCCCCGGAGGAAAGCTGGGCCCAAGGCCCCCTCCAGCGAGGATGGCTGGTCCCATGGCCCACCCCAGCCAAATTCTCTAGTTACGCCCATGACCCCCAAAAGACGACATCTTGAATTTGAGGTTTCATCAGATATAGGGTAGAGAATCCCATTCCGAGTGGAAGGCATTTGTTAATTCATAATATTACATTGAATAGTAAGATATCACCCATAGTAAGGTGAACCTAGTTCAATTTTTTTTTTATTTTGAAATTCCTATCGGGATCCCCGTTTATTTGCCCGAGGTGCTTTCGTGCACGGAGACACACACCTCAAACCCAACCGGCCTCTGGCCGTAGCCATCTACCGGCACCCCGTGAAGTTACATCATTTCCTATCTCTAACTCCTCCTCCTGTTTTCGTCTCTAGCTAGTGAACTAATCCTTATTTCTGGTTCCAACCGGCTCCTTATATCCAGCCTCTTCTATGCTATGGAGGATGTCCTGGTTTGAGGAGGGACTCCCTCAGCACCGGCGTGTAGCCTACTCCTTTCGAAGAATGCATCACTGAGAGGGAATCTTCTTTACGTCCCTTCCACAGGACGGGATGTCACAGCAACTCCCTCTCCTCGTAGAGTTGCCTGGGGGCTATTGTGGTGAGATCCTATATTCCAATCCAGTGCTTGCTTGAGGATTTGTTTACATTAAATAAATATTTTTATTTAATGAAAAATCCCGCCCGCCAAGGATTTGAACAGGGATCTTCTTTGTAGAAGCTGACACGACACCCTAGCTCACTACACCAGCGAGCCCCCTACCGAGTTCAATAAAATTCCCTTAATTTATCAGTAGTATATTATATAATTATTATAATTACTTTTGAAGTAAAATGATAAGAAAAAGCTGAGATAAATGAAAAGATATCTGGGAATAACGAATTTTTTAATTAAGAAATAATATATGAGATCTCCCTGAGATGATAAGATTAACAAGAGTTAAGGAAAATATTGATATTTTTAAAGATGTTCAACACAATCAAATAAATGTACCCAGCTCTATTTATTTAACTTGTGTATCGGTATAAATAAATATTGACATCAATACACTAGACAATCCCCAAATGTTTTCCTATCTCATAATGATAATTCATTAAAAGAATGCCAACTTTTAATAGTTCACTGAGCTCCTTCGTGTATTAAAATAAAATAAACAAACGCTAATTTGATTGATAATTTGAAATAAGGAGATTAAATCCAAAAATAGTTTGAAATTCATATATGCCTTCGAAGTGGAGTAAAATGGTCCATTTATCTATATATATATAAAAATGAAATGGAAATGTATATATATATATATATATTGTATGTATATGTTCTCTAGAAATCCTCGGTAGCTTACTACTAGATTTATATATGGACCTTGTTATGCATTAGTGTGTCAAGCGCCAAAAAATTAAAAACGAAATATTGTTTCAAATCGATTGCAGCTACGTTTATTTCGTTTATTAGTCACTTCAAGGCGACTTTTCATTTATTGACACACTTCAGCACTGAGGATGGTCGCAAAACGTCAGCTTGAAGTGACTATTAAACGTAGCTGAAATCGCTCTTTTCTTTCTTCCTTACTACAAGATCTTCTATAAACTGTATATTCAATTGGAAAAGGAAACGACAGGCCTCCCCGGGAATAGAGGCCAGGATAAATAAAAAACTTTATATTTCGTTGCCGACGTTTCGGATGCTAGTCGCACTCATCCTCAGGGAACGCAAAATTGTCAAAATTTAGTACATGTTATGCAGTACTGGCAATTGATTTCATGTTTATACATATAGCAAGTGTTGCCATTTAGGCACGGTGTCCATCACAACCTTTTGCATTCAAAGAATAGTTTTTTATTACTGTACATACCATAAGATGCCAAGGGCGGATCCAGAGGTGTTTCTCGGGGGGGGTGTTGGGGGGTGTCTCTCCCCATACATTATTCTTTTTTTTTTTTTTTTGTATTTTGGAGGTCCCTCTTTTCTTTTTTGACTAAAAATAAAAAAAAAAAAAATTTTTTATTTATTTATTATTTATTTTTTAAAAAAAAAATTTTTTTTTTTAATTTTTTGGGGGGGTATTCTCCCCTCCCCTCCCCCCCCCCCCCCCCCCTAAGATGCTGAGAACAAACAAATACATGAAATCAATTGCCAGTACCTCATAACATGTACTAAATTTTGACAATTTTGCGTGTCCTGAGGATGAGTGCGACTAGCACCCGAAACATCGGCAACAAAATATAGAGTTTTTATAAATCCTGGCTGCTATTCCCGGGGAGGCCTGTCGTTTCCTTTTCTAATTGAATATCTACAGCCATTCAACTCAAGAAATTATGTATAATTATTATAAATAAATAAATTTATTATAAATAAATAAATCCCCAGAAGTCACGGCACCAGGCAAATTTTGTTGGATGTGGCGTGCCAAGTAGTATATACCGGTATGAGGATAGGGGTAAGCTAGTTTCTTGGCAATGAGAAAAATAACTTTTTAGAGTGTTTTCTCTTAATATTTCAAAGACATTTATTTATTAGCACTTCTTCATCACTCTAATGCCACATATAAAATTTCGGAGCGAAACGTTAGATTGACAGTTCTCTGCATAACAACCAGCGTCATTATTGCTTGTGAAAGCTGGTTGTAATGTATGCCAATCTAACGTTTCGCTTCGAAATTTTAACTTGTATTTGGCATTAGAATGAGCCGCTGATGAAGTGCTAATAAATGAATTGAAATTGAAATGAATTTGAAATATTAAGAGAAAACAGTCTAAAAAAAAAAGGTTATTTATCACATTGCCAAGAAACATTTTGTTACACAAGTCATTGACTTGTTATTAACTTTAATATTTAATAACTTGTATTTCACTATTATTATTCGAGTTTTATGGTTGTTTAGAAAGTAAAAAAAATTTATAAAAATATATCAATTTTCTTCATTTCCTGGACAACGCTAGAGAATTGTTAATTTATTCACAAAATCGATGAACACCGTCTTCCTGGACAAATCAAATGTTCAAATCATATATATACAAATAGACATGTGTAACAAAATGAGAGGGTGTCATGACATTCAGAACTTTCCTTTTTTTGGCACCAAAGACCCAGTTTATAATTAAATTTTACCTCTCCAAGACGGAAAGCGAGCAACGGACACTTGGTACGTGAAACGAGACTTCTTCCTCTACTCCAAAGAACAGATGCTAGTTAGAAATAAAAAAAGAAAAGAATTAAGCAAAATTTGATATTAATATTTAACGAAAGCGTCAATAAAAGATAAAATCAAATAAATTTTTATAGTAGAGATAATTCTTAAAGAGAAATGACAGTAGCCAGAGAATATAAATAAAAATTTTCATCTTTTATAAAAACAATTATGAAAGAGGAAAATATATTAATAGCCGGCGTTTCGGCTTTAATTGCGATTTCGTTCAGGAGTAGGAGTTGGCGTCTAAATATGTTTAAAACTAGACTATTATAAGAAATTTTTCAAAGAGATTTTTTTTTTTTAATGAATAAAATTCATAAGGGATTATTGTATCAAGAAAGTTGTAATTTTTTTAATGATTTATTAAAAAAATATGAAAATTAAGTTTTGTAATCAAGCAAATACAATAAACAAATAATAACAATAATTTAGTTTTTTTTTTTTTTTAAATTTAAAAATGAAATTATTATTAATCGCATTAATATGTGATTAAGAAAAAAATTTAAAGTAAGTTTGAGTTTGTAATTAAGAAACCGCCAAAATAGTCGAGTATTCTGCCAATAGGTGGCTGGACTGGTTTTCTTAAGGCATTATTAGATCACTTTTAAGCCTATATTTATATATTTTTATGCTGTTATAAATGATATATAATATATAATAATATTTAATAAACTGTGTTCATTAAAAGATCAACGAAAATTAAACAAATATATAGATTTATATAGCCCTACCATCCTGCCATCTGTTTGCAAATTTTCGACTTTTGGTCAACTATTTAAGACCCCATCATATCGGCAAAAACATGCATCCCGAACCCCCTCAACTAATATATAAATAAAAGTTTTTAGATATTATAATATTTAAAAACTTGTTTTTAAATTTTATATCAACAAATAATCAAATATTGTTTGTAAAAAACAGACAAAAAGTTGATACAATCTACTACTTACTCTAAAAGCAGTTCTCCATTATTTAAATGAATATTACTAGGCCAAGTGCACAAATAAATAGTAAAATTTGTATCATGGCAATTTTATTAACATAATCAGGAGGGGGGGGGGAGGTGAAGGCAGGGATTCCTAAGAAAAAAAACCACGCAGGAAGGACCGCGGTCCACTTCACATTAGATCAAGATTAAATATTATCTATAAAATAAATGATTATAAGATAGAAAAAGATATAAATAAGAAATGAGTAATTAAAGAGGAAAAAAAATGTGGAGAATTTAACATTAGAGACATTATGTCTGTGATTGCAAAATATTCAATGTCAAGCTTTCAAAAGCAAATAAATACACGTTGAGTCTATAAAATGGTCTGTATATATAATATTAAAAATCTGGTGTGACTGGCGCACAGCACACAACTTTCTCTTACCCTTCGGTAAGAGAAAGTTGTGCACTGTGCTGGTCACACCAGATTTTTTGTGTCGAGATATATTTAGTTTCCCATAGCACCTAAGTTTCAAACTTGCATTTTAAATGTTGATTGCTTGAAATAAACTATGGTTATTTTTCAAAATTTTAATCTCATATTTGGACATTTTATACACAATATAGATTCGTAAATAAATACAAAATTTCATAAGAATTGGAAAAAAAATTTTAAATGCGTAAAAAGTTCCAAAGGGGACCCCCTTTTGAATCGAAATTAACATACAAATCCCTATAGGAAATTAACATTGGCCAAATGCGAAGATAAGGTAGAAAAATTTCAAACGCGTAGAAAGAGAGAAGATAGTTTTGTGAGAGAGAGAGATATGTTTTCTCCGAAAAAAAAAATGGGCGTTTAAATAATAACTAGCTTCCAAGTGTGAGCGAAGCGTAGCGCAGCGAAGCGTAGCGAGCGCTTGTAAGCTAGTCTAATAAAAAGAAAAAGATTTAAATTCGGTTACCATGGCAACCATTTATTTCTCCTATCTTTCCTATGAAGCACAAGAGTAAAGTGTGCTTCAAACAATTTAGAGGGCAAAACGAGAATATACATTTGAAAGAGCATCTAAAAAATAATTGATTTTTGAATTTTAATCAAAATCGTTAGAGCGAATTTTGAGAAAATCGAAAAAAACTGAAAAAGTACATCAGTAAAGTACTAGTACTTTTTGGCCGATTTTGATTAAAAGCTTATTTTGTCGGTCCCGGGAGGTGTTTAACTTAAATATAAAATTTCAGCCTCATAGCTCAATTCCTTCATGCTTAAAATTGAACACACACAGACACACACACACACAGACAGACAGACAGACAGACAGACAGACAGACAGACAGACAGACCATGTCGCGAAAACCACTTTTTTGGATTCAGGGGACCTCAAAACGTGAAGATCCATCAAAATCTCGACATCGAATTTTTGACATGAAACCAATACTTTCTCTCTATATATATATTACATATATACATAGGTAAGAGAAAGTAAAAATAACACAAAAACGTAAAAACTAGCTAACTACTCTCAGACAGTTTTTCAATTTTTTTCAAACATTGGCGACGGAGAAATTTTTCTAAGCTTTTTATTAAAGGCATCTGAGACCAATGTTTATTATATAAATTGATATTTCATAGATTTTATCATTAAATTTTCGCTTGGTGCTCTCTATCTGCTCTTGCACAATCCCAGGGAGGGGGAATGCACCCTTACCCCTTCCAGCCCTCAGTTCTGTAGCCTATGCATAGTAGGTTGGGCCAAAAGAACTCGTTTGTTTCATTTCGAAGTTGTAATAGGGTGGAAAAGTTGCGAATAATATAGATAGAAAAAAAAAATTATCAAAAATTTTTTTTTTTTTTTTTTTAAACATTTATACCTTTTTCTCATTCACACTCACACTCATACACACATTCACACTGTCTTATCGGCAACTCAGGCCATGTAAGACATTTACGATAACTGTTATTGATTTAATATACATATATGGGGTCCAGGCATTCTTATTTAAGCCATTTGGTATCCAAATGCCTTAAATAAAATCATCGGACTGCCTGGGGTCCGAACCCGCGACTTTTGGTATGCGAGGTTAGCACGCTAACCTCCACGCCAAGCCCCGAAGGCTTATCAAAATGGGTTGACATCTGCCCGGTCGTGCCCTAAAGTTTGACAAAATATGAAAATAAAAATTAATTTTTGCAATTATTTTTTGAATTTTTGAATTAGATGTTTGCGCAATAATGTAATAGTTTGTAACATCATCAAAAAGAGCCTAAAAACATTGGGTTTTAATTTGGTTTAGATCATTTGATATCTTCCGGTCGCCACAAAATTTGCCAAAATAATGAAAACGAGTTGTTTTTTTTTTTTTAATATCTTTAATACACTTTTTTTTAAACGTAATAGTAACAGTTATTTTATTTTTGAACATAAGAATATTGTGTTTTATTATGATGTGAATTCAAAAATTAAAAAATGAAGTTTTTTCAAATTTTGCCAAACTTAAGGACTACATATTTTGATTTTTTTTTTTTTTTGTCTATATAATTCGCAACTTTTCCGCGCTACAACTTCAAAATAGAAAATGAGTTTTTTCGGCCCACCCTACTAAGCATATATTAATAAAACCCTTATCCATCCCAAAATATATATACCTTTGTATTATATTTACTTTTAAAATTTCTTTCTAGATTATTATTATTATTATTGCGAAATGTCTCGGCTGAAAGTGAATCTTCTTCAACAACAACAACAACAACTTCTCAGCCACCAAGATCAGGTTTTCGTCGACCCAATTCATCATCAGAATTAAACAACGAAATTCTTAATGAAGAGGAGGAGTCTGAGGTGCAAGCCTTACCTTACACAGGAGTCAACGTCAATTATGGCAATCGTTGTATCGCCGGTGGCGGTAATCGTGATGGAATTTGTTATACCAGAAACGAGTGTCGAAATCGTGGTGGAAAAACGGCAGACTTGTGCCCTGGTGAGGGTCAACTAATATGTTGTGTCTGTAAGTTATAAATAAATAAAACTTATTTTTAAGAAAAAAAAAGATGACATGTTTAAATTAAATAGTCATACCTGTTTTTTTATATATAAATTTCGATGAATATCTGCAAAAAAAAAAAAAAAATATATTAGAAATATTAAATAAATAAATTGCAAGGGGGACATTTCGGAGAAACCAAAAAGCAAAATTAAATAAATAAAAATAATGCCTACGCCTATTTTCCTTAAAAGACCTCAAGGTTTAATAATAATGTATCATCATTGAGTAAACACAGAGAAGGAGATCAAAGATGAATTAATTAATGAAAACAAAATATTTTGTCGCCACAACATTTGAACATTTTTGGAATTACAACGTTTCTTTCTATCTAGTGGTATTTACCCTAAAGATCAGGGGTGGCCAACCCAAATGATTTGGCCACTTTGAAAATCAATCAAAAGCTCCGCGGGCCGCATATAAAATTATATAATCGCCATGCTTATATGGCAAAAAAAAATTCAAAAAGAAGTTCTGCCACCCCTTTGTTTTGTTACATTTACCGTTCCTATTATGTGTTCAAAATTTCAGACACCTATCTCATCGACTTTGAAAAATGAAAAATCCTTAAAAAGAACTTGTCAGGATATTAAAGAAAACACGTAAATTATCCATCAAAAGTAAGGTTTTTTTAAAATAATATTTAACGAAACTGATCTGTAATAAAAGAAAAACAAACAAAACAAGTTCAAGCATTTTTCAGAAAAATTCCAAAAACAACACTCAATTGAGCACCCTCTTCCTCTAAAGCTAGTCAAATGAAATTTTACAATGATATTACTATGGATATATGTTACAAATTTCGAACTGAAAAACAAAAAAAAATTTTTTTTTGGACCAGCCTAATCACCAAAATAGATTTAGACATTTTTTTGAATTGAAAAAAAAAATAAAATACTGTATTTTGTAAAAACGTGATGAATCTCGTAGACCGGAGAAATGTTCAAGGAGGGCAGCGGGTTGGCCACCCCTGCTACACCCTGATACAGTGAGAGACATTACCCCAAGTGTTTCCTTATGTGATTATTTCATTTGTTTTTTATTATTATAAAACATTTTTTTTTTAAGTGGAAACTTTAAAATGAGGAAGAAAATTCCAATAAATATTTCCATGTTTTTTTTAATATATATAAAACAATGAAATAATCACATGACAAACGCATGGGGCTTTAATATTATCCCGCACTGTGCATACATAAAAAAAAATGAAAATCAGTAGTGTTCTCAATAGTTAGAGGAGGATAATCAAAGATCCAAAAATTAAACAAATTAAAGTCTGTAATCTCATAAGACTGTAAGACTGGTTAAGACTGGTTCACACCAAAAATATTAATATCAAATTAAAGTCATTCCCGTGGCGTCAGGGGGTTAGCTTCTCGTGCCTAAGGTCCCGGGTTCGCTTCCCATCCCAAGCGAGAAAAATTTATTTCATTTGAATTGGATACTTATCATTTGAAATAAATAGGGATGGAGTCTAAATGCAGAAAAAACCTTAAA
This sequence comes from Euborellia annulipes, assembly GCA_023213315.1. NCBI lineage: Eukaryota > Metazoa > Arthropoda > Insecta > Dermaptera > Anisolabididae > Euborellia > Euborellia annulipes. The sequence goes on from JAKCPI010007942.1 coordinate 30,374, forward strand.
CAAATTTAAAAAAAAAATAGTCTTTTATTTCTTCTTTGCAATCAAATAATGAATTTTAATGGATGCTTTTCCTTGTCCTTGATTTGTTATCTGGCACAAATGCCTCTAGCAATCGAAGAGGAAATAAAAATAGTTCCTTAAACATTTCGGGTATTAATATCAACATAATTATTTTTATTTCCAAGTTTTCTTTCTAAAGACAAGTCAACTATTCATGCACTAATTCATTTGTTCCTAAAATGACGGACGGCCTAATATTAGACTAATTACAAGAGAATTTGTTAATAAATGTGATTGGATAATTCAACAATCAAAAGAGAACAGTCTTCTTGATGCCCAAAGAACAATTACCTATTGTTAATTTTTGATTAATTATTAATTCTTCGATAAAAGCCCGAAAAAAAGAGTACGTATAATAATATTCAAATCCTCACCTGTATGTTCACGGCCTTGTCAGACAGACAATTAATTAGTCTCGCTCTAGTTTCTTATAATAGATTAGAATTACAAAATAATATTTTGTTTATATATAGAAAGATAAAGGAAGATATTTGTTTTGTTTTTTTTATTATGCTTAGTAATGAAATTTTCGTATTTTTTTTTAACTGTAATTTTAGAAGAGGATTAATGAAAAAAAATATAAAAAATAATAATAGACGATCGCGTGATTTTAATTTTATACGTATATGCTAAAAATATTTTCTCTCTTTGTTTATTATTATTATTATATTCGAAATAATTGCAAAAATATTTTTGTCATTTCCTTTCCAATCTTTTTTTTATTTGTGTTTCATCAAATTTATTAATTAAATTATTATAATGACCCAGATGACCAGACGGGGTCAGAAGGGGAAGGGAGGGGGCTCAGGCCCTTCGACCTCAAATCTTAAATTTCTAATGAAAAAATTTAAAAAAATTAAAATTCCTTTTCTTTGACCTCAAACTCACGAAAATAAATGAAATATTTAAAGAAACCAGGCCCTGAGGAGAGAAAAATTTCATCAAAATATGAAATTTTTTCCTCTGACAAAAAATAAAAAAGTGGAAGAGGCTTTAATATAGAATTTCTGGTCCTCTTGGTAGTCCTGACCAAGATTTTAGAATCCAATTGCTTGAACATTAGCTTCTCGGGGTTGCATCCCGTTCCAAGCGAGAAAAATTTATTAGAATAAAGGTATTTTATGGCTGGTGGAATTTTTATCAGAAATTAAAGTGTGAAGAAAACACAGCCAGAATTTTTTCTTTAAAATAATGTATTTCTAACAGCTGACGTTTCGGCTTTGGTTAAAGCCATCTTCGGAGCTGTTAGTTTTCATTATGTACATTTATTTGGAATTCTATTCAGTATTGACTTTTGATATAGCCTAACATTAGATAAAAAAAAATTTGTTTTGTTTAAGAAAAAACTTTTTCCTTCTTCTTTCACTAATATATAATCACAATATATTTCTTTTGTGTCTAATGTGACAATTGACTCCAGGGCAGTACAATATCATCTAATGTATTTTTATACTGAATACAATTCCAAATATATGTGTATAATGACAACTAACCACTCCAAAGATGGCTTTGACCAAAGCAAGTACGTCAACTGATAGAAATACAGTAGAGTCCCCTTAATCCGAACTAATTGGGACCGAGGGTCGTTCGGATTAACCGGAATTGTAAGCTTGAATTAGTTAATTTTGATAATAAAGTCGTATTTATAACGTTCTAAACTGTGAAACTTGTCGGTGATATTAAACTCTAAATAAATATTTCGTATTTTTTAATAAAATTAAGTTCCTTTAATGTCTAATTTTCATTTATATTCCTCTTAAAAAAAAAAAAAAAAAATCGTACGCAAAGAGTTCAGATTAACCGGAAGTTCGGATTAGCGAGGTTCGGATTACCGGGACTCTACTGTATATTATTAAAAAAAAAAATCTGGCTGCTGTTTTCTTCAAACTTTCATTCCTGATGGAAAAATTTATTTAATTTAGAGCTACCAATCATTTGAAATAAATAGGGGTAGGGTCTAAATGGCCTTCGATGCCGAAAAAGACCTTAAACAAATTTGAAAAAAGAACCCAAAGAATGGAACTTGTCTTTAAAAAAAAAAATCTGAATTTCCCAAATATATAAAAAAAAATGATTGCCAAATTTCCTTAATTCAAATTCAATTTAAGATGTTGTTAATTGTTTGGTAACAAATTCAAATGAAATGTGCGCCACTTGGGATGGGAACCGAACCCCTGGAGAGTCGAGAGTTGGACGATGTTATGCATAAAGGAACCAAGCTCTATTATGATCGAAATTGAGATAAGACCACCATCTTGTAGGGAAAAAGAAGATCTACCTCTTTAATTAAATCACATTATTACTCTTTGCACTTTTTTTTATATAAAACAAGAAAAAATGTCATTAGTTTTGTTTACAATTGTGCCCTTTGAGGTGAATGGCACTTGGTTCCTTCATGCATAACATCGTTCTAATTCTGCTCACCCTTAAAAATATCAAAAACCTTTTTGAATTTAAAATAATAATACCGAATTGATTTGTCTTAGTTGAATTGAACTGCGGCGATGTATCGGATGAGGCGATCGTCTATCTTCAGTCTCCGGGATTCCCAGTGCCAGCAACTGGCTCCTTGGCTTGTGATTATGACATCGGAATCGGCGAGGGTGTCTGCGCCGTGCGTGTTGACTACATCAAAGTGCAACTAGCTCGTAAATTAGGAGGTGTTTGCGACATCGATCAACTCTTCATTTTGAATAGTGTAGATGGTCCGACGACCGGCCAATGTGGACCACTCAGCGGGTTTAGTAGTGTGTATTCAGTGAACAAAATAAAAAAGAATAATTGTAAATTAGAACATATAGTCCAAAGAAAAAAGACTCTGTCGACGTTTTGGGGGACACAAGCCGTTAACGTAAGGTTCTTATAATCCGTCGTTGGCTCAACAGCCGGCCACTGGGTAAGGGAAGATCCTTAAGTTAACAGCTTGAAGATGGATGACGTACAGCTCCGAAACGTCTACAGAGGCAAACAAATGTATAAATTATTTCAAGTGAAACTTCTTTAAGCACGATAGAGCAAATTCGATTCATGCCACTGGAAGCGTTACTGCACTCCCTCTAATGACAAACTGTTGCAGGAACGTCAGCCCAAAAAATTTGGATTCAGTTAGTTTTTTGAATATTTATTTTTGATTTAAATCGAGAACGCATTTAAGGGGGTTCGGGAGGCAAAGCTGTTCGCATGTTTTTGCCGTTAAGATGGCGTTAGGGGGCTTAAAAAGTTGGTCAAAGGTCAAAAATCAGCCAACAGATCGCAAGGTTATATTTAATCTAATATGTGATCAGATAATACCGTAAGATAACCAGTCCAGCCACCTATCGGCAGAATGCTCGACTATTTTTACAATTTTATATTTTAATTATTAATCATCTAAACTTAAAAATAATAATAAATTCATTTTTAAATTAAAAAAAAAAAAAAAATTAAAATTATTGTAACAGTTTGTTTTTCTGTATTTGCTTGATTACAAAAAAAATAATTATATTAATATATTTTTAATCATGTATTTTGTAAATATTGTAAATAAAAAAAATTGGGCGAAATGACCTCTGGTCAATGGCCTGAAAGAATAACAAAAAAAAATTAATTTTCATAAATTTTTAATAAATCATAAAAAAATTATATACTTGCTTTTGAGGTTGTGGCTGTGATGTGATTATAGGGGAGAATTGGAGATATCAGCCAAATTGAGATTGTCCAGGTTAATAAAACTCCCAGGACGTTTCGGCCTGAATTTATTTGGCCATCTTCAGTTATTGGGAATTATGCACATAGTGCCCATAATTCCCAATAGTTATCAGGAAAATTATTGGGAATTATGGGCACTAATTGCCAATAAGTGAAGATGGCCAAATAAATTCAGGCCGAAACATCTTATCCTGGTAGTTTATTAACCTGGACAATCCCAATTTGGCTGATATCTCCAATTCTCCACTATAAAAATTATATACTTTCTGTTACAATAATCTCTTATGAATTTAATTCATTTAAAAAAAAACCGCTTTGAAAAATTCCTTATAATTAGAGACCGGACAAAAAAGCATAAAAAAATGGAAAAAAAAGTGCTTAAAAAAGCATAAAAAACTTGAATAAAAAGTTGTTAAATATGCATAAAAAAGTGAAAAAAAGCATCTCATAAGCAACTTCTACTCTTACCAATGGCATATACAAATTTTTTTTTTTTAAAGAAACTAAATTTATTTCTGTCCCGCCCTGCGAAAAATTTTGTTTTTGCGGAACCAAATTTTTTCACCCTGCGGAAAAATTTTTTTTTACAATGCTATAATTTTTCGCACTGCGGGGCTTTTGAAAATTTTTTTTTTTTTTTGTGGGGGAGGGGGGCCCGCCTCCCCCCCCCCTCTTATACACGTCCCTGGTGTATGCGTGTGTGAATGGGAAAAAAGTGTGTTTTTTAATAAAAAAAAAAAAAAAAAAAATTATAAATATTCGTAAAATAAGTTCAAATAAGCACGAAAGGGAAAAAAAGCATAAAAACTCAAAAAAAGCATAAAAAATGCAATCTCAATGCACTTAGTTTTTCCTAATTCGTATAGAAATTAAATATCTAATGGCTGCTTATAAAATTGAGCAATAAGCATTTTGCTTAAAATCCGGTCTCTACTTATAATAGTCTAGTTTTTTTTTTTTTTTTTTTTTAAGAATGTTTAGACGGCCCCGCTTATCTAAAATAGGGAGAATATTGCGAAAAACAAAAGATATTTAAACACTAAAAAATATGTGCTTGTTTTTAGCGACACTTGCAGTTCAACCGAATCAAGAGAAGCCCCTTAAAGTTGCTCTCCTTATTCAAAATGAAGCTTACTATTTTTGGAATATACGTTTAAGACAATTGCATTGTAATGATCTCAATAACCTTAGAGGTAATTCATGATTCTCGCTCTTGTGTGATTGTTCAAAGATTCTAATGATTATTCGTGTTGATTCCAGGTCCTCCGACTTGTGGTCGTAAGAGACCGTTGGCTTTTGAAATGACCCTCTCGAATCATAATTCAAGAAATTCGCCAGCAACAACCCTCTATGCCATTTGGCCTGATGGTCGTTGGAGACGATTTGGAACTGGAATTTTACATGTCAGTGGAGTCAATCTGGAAACTAGAATGGGAAATAATGACCATATTTGGTGGTCATTTCCTGAACCGATTTTTAATACATTTTATTATGGTGAGTTGAAAGTCGTTAGATCCCGTGCCCCCATTTTTCTAAATTTAACATCGGAAAGTTTCGGCACAAGCGATGCTATTGAATTTTCTTCCATAAGTGCCTATTATTATTCTATTTTTTGTATCAAAAGTTAATTCAAAATAAGAATATCATTTCAAAACATCAAAATTCACTTAATAGAATTTTGATTTTATTCACAATGCAAGAATAAGGGACATTTTTTTTATTTTTAGGGAGCGTACAAGTATTACGTAACGCAATTTTTGACCCCTTCCCCCCCCCCCCCCCCCCCCCCCTAGACGTTACGTAACGCTCAAGTGGCCATTCTAAAAGTCACAATTATGTTGCGTAAGTATCGGAAAGTCGCTAAAATACCAGTTACGTAACGCGTTGTTCAACCCCCCCCCTCCCCCCCTTGTAACGCAAAGTAACGTTTTACGAGACCCCCCTCCCCCCCAAATTGCGTTACGTAATACTTGTACGCTCCCTTAAAGAAGAGATGTTACCTTTTAAATAATTATTAATAAGAGGGTAGAAAATGAAAGATGCAGCTAATTTATTTAATCCACACAGCTGACGTTTCGGTTCCTTGTTCGAACCATCTTCAGAGCTGGCGAAAAGTCATTATGAAGTGGATTTTATACAGTGTTGAACAAACTCATATATAATAAATATATACACAGTATGCGATGACTACTACATGGTACATAACATACATTTATTAATCTGGTCATCGCATACTCTGTATATATTTATTATAAAAGTGTTTGTTCAACAATGTATAAAATCCACTTCATAATGACTTTTCGCCAGCTCTGAAGATGGTTCGAACGCGGAACCGAAACGTCAGCCGTGCTCTAAAACCTTTTTTTTTTTTAAATTTAATTTTCAAAAGGAACAACAAAAAGGGATTGGATGAATCGATTAAATAAAGTGCCACCTACAAATAATAGAAGAATCGTTGGAGGGACAGATGCAGAAATTCACGAATTTCCTTGGCAAGTTGCAATCTTCCTCGAAGATCTCTTCTTCTGTGGTGGAGCACTCATCAATGATCAATTCGTAGTGACAGCTGCTCATTGTTTTATGACGTAAGTGGAGCGGGGTGGGGGGGGGGGGGCTATTCTTTTCCTAGAAAAAGGAAATAATTTTCTTTTTTTCTTTCAGGCGAGATACACCAATAAATCAGTTGGTGGTCTTATTAGGCGATCATGATTTAACATCTGATAATGAAACGCATCATATTCGGCGTCGAGTAAGAAGTGTAATGTTCCATTCTCATTTTCATCCATTTTTACTTAGCAATGATATAGCAATGCTGCGCTTGGCTAAGCCTGTTTCTTTCTCCAGGGGGGTCAGGCCAGTGTGTCTTCCTAAGACAGGTATTCATTTCTTAAGTCATATTAGTTTTGTGTTTAAATTGAACGTTTACAACATTTGATTCGGTTGTTTATTTATATATAATAAGGGCGGAATTTGTATCTAAAGGTAGGATTTCGATGTTCGCTTGATACCCTCTCAGCCTCCGAAGCATTTCTTATGTGAACACTTTGGCTGTTGCATTTGCATCGGGGCAGCTGAGTTCAGAAGTGTTCTCATATAAATGTGTTGCAGAAACCATTGAAATCATACCTTAAAAAAATAATTACAGTACTGTGCATTAAAATTATATTGACGTTGCTTTAATAAAACTGCATACTAAAGCCAAAGAGTATAAAAATTGAATTTCGCTTAACCTAAAGATTATCCCATCTTGAAGTAGCAAGAAGAAGAAGAAGAGAAGCAGCTAGTAATTATTTCATTTATTTAATACCCATTAGGCTGACGTTTCGGTCTCGGTTGAGACCATCCTCAGAGCTTATGGGCTGTCAATATAGGATAAATATTACAAACTCAATCATATGATTCATAACCAATAAGTTATAATTACAATATATAAATATAAAACAATATATTGAGGTTTAAAATAGGTTCAATTACCTATAGTCGATTGAACGCACCATATGACTGTTACTCTTCCGCTAATAAACTCAACTGTTTTAAACCTCAATATATTGTTTTATATTTATATATTGTAATTATAACTTATTGGTTATGAATCATATGATTGAGTTTGTAATATTTATCCTATATTGACAGCCCATAAGCTCTGAGGATGGTCTCAACCGAGACCGAAACGTCAGCCTAATGGGTATTAAATAAATGAAATAATTACTAGCTGCTTCTCTTTCTTCTTCTTGCTACTTCAAAATCTTCTATCCAGCTATATATCTACTTTTCTCCAAATTATCCCATCTCTTAAACTATGTTTAAGACTGGTTGTCCACTGGAAGTGAAAAGGCCCGACCGCTACAAGAGCGGCAATAAGCGTATAGGTGCTATAGATCACAATGCGTGTGAATTAATTGAAGATGAGACAAGCGTGCGACTACTCGCTTCGAGCGACAACAAATGGGATCTGTTGTCGCGTCTATCCCTAAATTTTTCCATTCTAAAATACTCTCACCGGCAAAACAAAACCTCAACACTTTGATTCTTCTTAATAAAATTGATGCAATTAAATTGTGGATATTCAATTTGTGGGACAAATTAAGACTAAATAGACCTTGAAGAGCCGCAGTTACTTCATCAAATCACTGTTTGTTCGGTGAGGGTGTAATTAAATAAATTTTCATCAAATTTTTTTAATTTTTTATTAACTGTTTCATGAATCGAATGTTTTGCAAATAACAGTTTCGATCATCGTCAAGACCTTTAAAAATAAACATATGTGTAATTTATTTTATATACTTTTATAGTCGACATTATAATTTTTACTTTCTCTTACCTATGTATATATGTAATATATATATAGAGAGAAAGTATTGGATTCATGTCAAAAATTCGATGTCGAGATTTTGATGGATCTTCACGTTTTGAGGTCCCCTGAATCCAAAAAAGTGGTTTTCGCGACATGGTCTGTCTGTGTGTGTGTGTGTATGTGTGTTCAATTTTAAGCATGAAGGAATTGAGCTATGAGGCTGAAATTTTATATTTAAGTTAAACACCCCCCGGGAGCGTGAAAATAAGCTTTTAATCAAAATCGGCCAAAGAGTACTAGTACTTTACTGATGTACTTTTTCAGTTTTTTTCGATTTTCTCAAAATTTGCTCCAACGATTTTTTTTTTAAATTCAAAAATCAATTATTTTTTAGATGCTCTTTAAAATGTATATTCTCATTTTGCAATTGAAATCTTCTGAAGACCACTTTACTCTTGTATTTCATAGGGAAGATAGGAGAAATGGTTGCCATGGTAACAAAATATAAATATTTTCCCATACTTATAAATTTTACATCTGAATTCATATGTTCCGTACTGTCGGGAACTAAATATATGTCGACACAAAAAATCTGGTGTGACAAGCTCAGAACACAACTTTCGATTACCGAAGGTAAGAGAAAGTTGTGTGCTGTGCGCCAGTCACACCAGATTTTTTGTAATATATATATATAAAATTGATAAGTTATACATTTTTGTTTTTTTCTCATTCAGTGATTTGAGCTGCGGCCCTTCTTATTTAAAATAACCTTCATCCCAGAATATAAAGAATTTTAAAATACAATTATTTAAAAATTTAGCGAAAATAAATACATTTCGACATTTTTATCTTTGTTTTATATTTAAATTTAATTATTTATTAAAATTATATGGATTTGTTTTAAATTTAATTAAGATATTTTATATAAAATGCAGCGCGAAGTCGCGTACAGTGGACGACTCTTGAAGCGGTTAGCGGTTTTATTAAATAAAAAGAACGAAAACTCGTATTACTTTTATTGATATATTACTCGTCCACCTTTGTCGGGAATTGTACAGTGAGGGTCAATATTAAGTCCCGCCCATGGTTTTCTACTTGTGATTATTTCATTGTTTTTATAAAAGAAAATGAAAATCTTTATTGGAAATTTTCTAGGTTTGACCCATGAAAGTTTCCATTAAAAAATATATAATATTTTTTTAAAATCAATGAAATAATCACAAGTAGAAAACGCATGGGTGGGACTTAATATTGTCCCTCACTGTACATAATTTTCTAAATTAGAAGCTGACAAGGGGTCTAAAATAATGTAGTTAAAGATTTGCTTACGTAATATTTGAATAGCAATGCGAACGTATACTTATGTATGAGCTGATTTTATTCTCAGACTTTTATATTATAGGAGAATCGTATACAGGCCTTAAAGGAACTGTCGTTGGCTGGGGAATCACTTCATTTCCAATCGGAGAGCCGAGTCCAATTCTTCAAAAACTTGAAGTAGAAACTATTTCTAATTTCCAATGTTCCCGTTTAATTGAAGAGCCTGTTGGTCTTGGAATGATTTGTGCAACTCCTACTTCACTTCAAGGAACTTGTTTTGTAAGTCGTCACTGTATTATAAATATTAAGAGGAAAATATTAAATTTGTAATATAAAATTGAAAGAAATAATGTTCTTACCAAAATGAAACTTTTTTAGGGAGACAGTGGAGGGCCGTTGACGATAGAAGATTCAAATGGGGCTGATGTCTTGATTGGCGTAGTGAGCTTCGGAGTGACAGGGTGTGCAGTCATGCCTGCCTTCCCTGACCTCTACACTCGCGTTTCAGAATATATTAAATGGATTCAAGTCAATGCCATTCAATAAATTTAAAAAATTGATATTTGGAGTAAGGAACACAAGTTAACGATGAATAATGTTTATTTTTTAAATGCTTTTATTTAACTTACTCTTTCAAGGTCACCAATTTTTAGTCTTTGCTTATGACATTTCCTGAGGATTTGTGAAATTTTCCTTTTCACTTTCCACATCACATATTACTATCATTAAATTTAACCATTTAAAAAATAAACATTATTCAACATTAAAATAAATAATATTATGAATTAAGCTTAATAAAAAATATATATATACGTAAACATTTGAAAAATATATTTTTATTATAAAATATATAAATAGAAAAAATAATACTTTTTGTAATAGATCTTTGAATAGTTAACAAAAAAAAATTATCTTTTTAATATTTGTAAATATCTAGTCATTTTAGAAAAGCAAAACAGAACATTTGAAAATGTAAATAGGCTTTATATATTTAAAAGTTTTTTTAATTAACATTATGATTTGAATTAGAATTTGTAAAATAAATTTTTTTTTTGAAAATTCACATAATTTCAGTCTTATTTTGATGAAATTTAGAAAAAATAAAATATTTACTTAACCTTGTAAGGTTTTAACTTATCCTCAAGGTCAGGGAAAGTAAAATAAGCGATACCATCCTCAACATTTGTGACCTCTGCTGAATAAATTGTATTGATATTCACTATATTAAAGATTTCCTCTGCTTCCAGTTCTTTTAAGTCAGTGCGTAGCCCTGAAAATGATTAGATATTGATTATAAAGGTGTATTTATACCAATAGAATGAATGCGAGTTCACAACTCAAGCTTAAAAAAAATAAAATTTTGATTTGCCGTTAATAAATCATTTGGTCAGCATACAAAGATTTTGCCAGCAATATATGCAACCTTTGATCAGCAAATGGTCAACAATTCAACCAATATGTAGTCAGCTTAATAAACAATCGTACTGCAAAATAATCACTTGGTCAGCAGATAAAACAAATATTAAAGCTACTTAAGGAATTCTCGACTGGGGATTTAAGGTGCGCGTCTCGAAAAACCGTTAAAACACGATTGACTCGAGGCGGCAAGAGATGGCGTTAGTGTTCCCCCATTGGAATACACTGAACTTGTTCCATTTAATTCTAGACTTTCCAGCTAATTAATTAAAGGCAAAAAATTAATTATTCTTTAGCACAATGATTACTAATTTAATCATCTACAACTTATAGAGCTCCTTTTTTTAAAATATCTTTTATTTAATGCGATTAATCTAAAAAAAATTTTTTTTTCGAAAATCAAAAAAAGGGCTTCTATTATTTGTAGATATTTTAAATAGCTTTAATTTAAAAAATTTGAGGTCGATAGCTTCAAAATTGTGGCCGCTGGAAAGTCCCAAAATTAGCACCCCGAGACGCGCACCTTAAAACAACTTGCAGAGATCTCGAGCGATTTTGGTCGGTTCTATTAAAAAAAAAAAAAATTTAAAACAACCAGAGAATTTTCTCGGCTTCGGTTCAGGTAGCTTGGATCCAAAACCTTTCAGTTCGAAGTGATTAAACTTTTTAAGTGGTATCCAATAGCTTCGAACTGAACGGTTTTGGACTGTGCTGACCGATCCGAAGGCCGACACTAAGGAACTTTTTCGGCCGACAAAATATTTAATCTCAACTATGTATAATTACACTGTACAAGATTTTTAAGAATGAAAAAAACAATTGAGAAAGAAAAAAATACGAAAAGGTATATTTTGCTGACCCATGATTGCTTAGCAAAATTTGATTAAACGTATGACATTAATTGCTGATTGATTTAGAAATGTTTGCTGACCAAAGTTGACAGCCATTTTGAGTGGCCGAATTCATTTTTCTGCTCACCAAAATACGCATATTTTGCTAACCGTTGAAATCATACCTAGGGATGAAACGATACCACTGAGGTATCGATACTTACTCGTATCGGTCAATTTTATCGTACAATTAAAGATAAGCAAAAACAGCTGAAAGTACTGATATTATCAAGATTCGCAGGAACTTTGCAGGCAGGAGATTAAATAAAAATCTTTTATTTAATTTCTATTTGCTGACGTTTTGTTTCGGTCACCAATCTGGACCTTCATCATCAGAGACCTCCGAGTAGCAAGTATATAATATTTTTGTACATATCAAAGTAAAAAGAAATTGTATATTTTTAATTGCAATGAATATTAAAATACCTAAAATCGTGTATAATTGACAATATTTGCCCTGATGAAGATCGTGATTGGAGGCCGAAACGTCGGCAAATAGAAATTATAATAAATAAAAATTGTTTTATTTAATCTCCTGGCTGCAAAGTCCCTGCGAATTTTGATTAAATATCCACAGGCATAAAACATCAAGTTCTTGAAAAAAAAAAAAAAAAAAAAAAAAAAAAACGACGACTAAGAAAAAAAAATTCAATTTTAGCGGTACTATGCAAAAATAATAAATTTTCAAGGTGTTTCCCTGTTAAACATTCATATAATAAAAATTAAAATACAGTGGTACAAACCATTCCACTTATTTCTATTGTAAACAGGAACAAATGGACGTAATTGTTCTTCCGACCTAATTATCATGGACCGAGTATCGATACGAGTATTTTTGACCGATACTTACTTGGTACTCGATTCCAAAGTATTGATTCTAAAAGTACTTGGTATCGAAAGAAAAGTATCGAGTAAGTACTTGTATTTACTCGTATCGTTTCATCCCTAATCATACCCAAAAAATAATTACCCTCTATTTGTCCGATGATTCCTATATTTGGCAAAAGCATAAAATCGTCAATCATTTTACGTATGTTGATGTATTCAATTTCATCTTGATAGCCGAAATCTATAAAAGTTAATCGACAAGAATTGACAGAGGTCTCAAGGTTTACAGCACGATACCATTTATCATCTAAAAAGAAAAAGAAATTTAGTTGAAAGGGGGAAAGTTTGCGAATTAGAACGTTGACAAACAGACCTTTATGATAATAAGCAAGGCAGATTTCACTCTGGCGAGGGACATACGGCTCAACTGGAATTGCCTCCGTGTAGGCTTTAATTTTATCACTTAATTCATACAACACATTAAATGTTATATCTGAATCAAAACGGACAGCAAAGAATTGTGGAACTTTCAAAAAAGTTAAAATAACAAGAGGAAATTTCTCGCCTTGAGATATCAAAATCGTTTTCAATTGTTCGACCATAATTACTTTATCTAGAAATAAAAAAAAAAAAAAAATGATTTTATAATTTAAAATAAAATTAAAAAAATTATTTCTTTTTACCCGCAGGATTTTTTCCATTTTTTAATAATTGTTGCCAACGTGGTATCATTAATTTTTCTAATGTAATATTAATACATTCCATGTCTTTCTTCTTTTTATAAAGTTTTACTGGTAAATTGATATCATCATTTGTGTATTCCTAAAATAGAATTGCGTTTAAGAGATCAGCGACCGAAAAAATAGCAATTTTCTTGTTTAAAAAAACTAATTAGTAGTCTTGTGCAAGCAGTGGCGTCATTTCGACTTTTTCTTGGGGGGGGGGGGGGGGCAAACTATATTTCTTTTTTCTCAAAATTTACTTACAAATGGGTACTCAAATTTGGCCAAAACATATTTAATTTTGTACAGTTTGTATACTCGTAGATGTATTTTGGAGTATTTTATTTAGAATAATATAAAATTTTATAAAAATCAGAGCCCTTGGGGGGGGGGCAAATGCCCCCCCCCCTCCCCCTCCCCCCCCCCCCCAAATGACGCCACTGTGCGCAAGTGTTGCCAGAATTTCTACAATATAAACCCCGTGCTACATTTAAGAAACATTTAATATGAAATTTCTAACAAGTGAGTAAATTTAAGGACAAATACAAATCATTTTAATCAATTTAATACAATTTAAATAAAATATTAATAAGAGGGTAAAAATGAGAAATGCAGCTAAGGTTATTTCTTTATTTGATTAATTCACACAGCTGACGTTTCGGTTCCGTGTTTGAACCATCTTCAGAGCTGGCGAAAAGTCATTATGAAAGTGTCATAGGGGATTTTATACATGAATGAATGATTCATTTATGTACCTGGTCGTCTCACTGTGTATGTATATATTATATAAGAATTTTTCAACAATGTATAAAATCCACTATGACACTTTCATAATGACTTTTCGCCAGCTCTGAAGATGGTTCAAACACGGAACCGAAACGTCAGCTGTGTGAATTAACCAAATAAAGAAATAACCTTAGCTGCATTTCTCATTTTTACCCTCTTATTAATATAACAACTCAGCTATAAATTGTTTATTAAGTAAAATAAAGACAAAAATTGTGAGGTATGTCTTTGTGGCTGAAAGTATTATTAAGGAGTCAAAAAAAAAAAAATTACAAGACATATGCAGCCAAAATTATTTCTTTTATTGTTGCCGTTCCAGGCCGACGTTTCGGCCACTGGTCTAGGCCATCTTCAGAGCCGGAGGCTAGAATGAATGAAATTTACAATTTTCAGGCGAGAATCAGGCTCTGAAGATGGCCTAGACCAGTGGCCGAAACGTCAGCCTGGAACGGCAACAATAAAAGAAATAATTTTGGCTGCATATGTCTTGTTTTTTTTTGACTCCTTAATAAAGACAAAAATGTCGATTTTCAATTTGAGGGACAAATCAACATAATGTCGATATGTTTTGTTGGATATTAATTACAAATTTTGTTTTTATAAAAAACTGAAATGGAAAGATTATTTTAAAATAAGAAGAAAGAAAGTGTTCCTAAATAAGAATGCCTGGACCTCAATATAGATAAATTCATAAATAACGGTTATCGTCAAAGTCTGATATGGCCTAAGTTGCCTAAAAGACTGTGTGAATGTGAGTGTGAATGAGAAAAAAGTGTGAATGCTTTAAAAAAAAAAAAAAAAAGTGTTCCACTATTTTTGGCGCGAGGTATTTACTGAATATAAGATTCTTAGAGAAAAGAGGAAAACTAGTAAAAAGTAAGAGAGCGAATAATAAGAAATCTATTTACCAACTCCAAAGGAATTTCATTAATAATAAGATCGTAAAAATAACCGATGATTTCATGATTGATCATGTCCTCTTCTATCACATTTGCTAATTCCATAAGTTTACTTTGTATCGGAATCTGAAAGGTATTTTATCACAATTAATTAAACGCTTTTTTTTGTGTCAAAACATGATAATTTTTTTTTTACCATTTTAAGTCTGTTTGAAAGAGGTTTGAGTTTCTTGATTTCAACGATATCCTTATTGCCATAATCAATATAGACGATATGAGCCAAGTTGTCTTTAATTAAACGTACATAGGCACGGTACCAATTTTTGTCTCCCTTGAATTCACTTGCCACGAGCTCACCAACTAATGGAGGCTGATTTAAATAACCAACTGGAAAATATAGAGAAATTAATAGAGGCTCAATTGTTTGGCTGCATCCTCTTTCCTATTCAACATATCAGCTACAGCCACGCTCTACTATTCAAACTAATTTTCTTTATTTAAAATTTACTATTTACTGTAATTGCAAAAAAAGAAGTGAAACAAAAAATTGTATTGATTAATATATCGTATGTTATAATGAAAAAAAAAATTCGACGTTAACTAAATATTTTTAAATGAATTTTAGAGATTCCTTATGTATATATATATACATACCAAGAGAACAATGTAAATTGACATCTTGAATTAATTTTTGAAAATTCAAAACGTTTGTTGAATCCATTGGCCGTACAGAGACAAATTTCTGTGAATGATAGCACGTAATAGCAACTTGAGATGCATTTGGAATTGAGAGTGTCAGATAGCCAAAATCTTCTAAAATCGGCGCCCAACGTTCCATTTCTAATGTAGCAACAACTTCGCCATCAAGCAGGATTTGACAAATTACAATTTCATTTTCAATATGTACGATTTTGAAATCATATTCTTTGGATGTCTAAAAAAAAAAAAAAAAAGTAAAAATCATATTTGAAAAAAAAAAAAAAGATAAAAGACATAGAAGGGAAGATTATTTACTAAAATGTATTCCTGATATCTGCGATCTTATGACTTTAAAAATTCTATATACAGTCGACTCTCGATATTTTGAACTCTTGAGCTGTCAACTTGAGTAAATTGAAAAAATGCTGTCTATTTAGATACACTCGAGGAGGAGGCAATGGCTAAGCCGAGTCCGAAGTCTCAACACGGCTCGGGTTCGAATCCAGCTTGCCGCAAATAATTCAAACATCCTGCCGAAGTCTCCTTTTAGGGTAAGAAAGGGGGATAGCCCCACCGTGGTATCACAAAGGGCCTAAGTGTGTTCCCTTTCTGCGAACGGACACTTCAACCTAACCTAACCTAGATACACTCGAAAACTTGAAATCCTTTTCGTATCAAGATAAGATGGGTGGAGATAGGCGGAAATGCCCAAGGGCCACTAGTGGATGTGTGTGTGTGTGTATCAAGATGGGGAGAGAACGTTCTATAATCCGAACAATGCCACTTACCCTCTTTATAATTCGAATTTTACCTACCAATGTTTACTCCTTATTTTCCGCGTAATGACCCTCTTTCAGCCCAGCTTTTTTTTTTTTTTAAACACACACTTTTTTCCCATTCACACGCCCATACAGTCTCCTCGGCAACTCAGGCCATATAAGACTTTTTATAATAATCATTATTAATATATAATATCATTGGGAGTCCAGGCATTTTTATTTAAGTCATTTGGTATCCAAATCCTCAGATTGCCTGGGATCCGAACCCGCGACCCTTGTATAGAACGCCAGCATGCTAACCACTACACCTAGCCCGAGGTCCCAGCCCAAGTAAGTCTGTCTCCTTTTACTGTATCGGAAGAAAAAAAATAAATATCTCGCCAAAACTTTCAATATTCCATCAAAGAAGTCTATAATTCTGAAGAAAAAAGGAAGAAATTTTACAAAACATTCCCGACGATTCGTTAATCAAGTGGCTCCGACAATGTAGAGCACAAAACTTAACCTTTTGGAGGTGATAGCACCCAAAACGGAAACAAAAGACTCACGTCGAATAATAAAAACTCGCAATAATTCGATTTTTTTCTTTCCTCTTGATAATTTCAATTTCTTGTGCTCCCTTGTATTTCGAATTATCGAGAGTTGACTATATAAGGTATACGAAGAGGGGCATATTTAGATAGAACAAAATCTTCCTTTTCTAAAATCTTTATTATTGATTCGATGGGAGGAATAACAAGTCAAAAAAAAGGCCAGGTTTATACTCACATCTAAATCATGCCAAGTATTTTCTTCGTTTTCTGGAAGGCGACAAATGACACTCAACTCTGGCCCTTCAGTCAAATGTTGAGGCAATTTGTGGATATCTTTAGTTAATTCAATTTTTCCTAAATCAATTAAAGCGACAACATAAACTTTTCGTATGAATGCAATAACGTATGCACGGTGCCAATCGCCTTCAAAGAAAGCAGCTACTAACATATTCTTTGGAGGCCTGCAAAAAGGTTTAACAAGAAAAAAAATTATATATATTTTTTTTGATAAAAATGGTGGGGGGGCAGTTCAAAAATTACACAGAGGAACAAAAAAAAAATTTTTTTTTCTGCGGCATATGCTTATGAAGTTAGATTAGATGACGAAGTACTCAGTTTGTTTGGATTGACTCTTGTTCTCATGATAAACCGGACCCAAGACACCAAATGAAAATATAGTTAAATATTTTTCGAGATCTATATAATTGAATAAGATAATAGCATTCAAAGTACCTCGATTCGGTCTTAACTAGTCATAGATATATTTAACAAGACTGTGAGTGTTGTTTATTGGTGAGACCAACCATCCCATGGCCCCCGAGAATCGAACCCAGGATCTCCAGCCTTTCCAGGGCATATGAGTGCTGTCCATTTCACCAGGCCACCGGACCCTCGACCTCGGGGGCCATGGGATGGTTGACCTCACCAATAAACAACACTCACAGTCTTGTTAAATAAAGGTCATGGAGAAAATACACCATCAGTTGCTTTCCACATTAAAATAATTTATTTGGCAAATATTTCGGATTGCCTACCCAATCCATCAAATTATACATATGTGGAGCGTGCTTCAAACGGTAAAAATTTCCTATGAGAAGCCATTCTTAAAATTAGAAAGGACGTTTTTATCGTGCAAGCCACTGGGGGAAAAATTACATCTGTAAATATATGATATTTTAGGTTACAATACCTTTTATCATATATAGATATAATTCAACCCAGTAATAGAACTTGCGCTCGCCAAGTGGGTCACTGTGAAATTACATTTTTTGCAAAAGGCATTGTAACCAATCAGATAGGCCCAATTTACAGATGTAATTTTTCCCCCAGTGCACTATGGTTTCCGAAATCCGATTTTTTGGCAAAAATGCCATTTTTTCAAATTCTATATATTAATTTTTTTTCAACTAGAACTAAAAGTAAACATATTAACACATTAAATAATGAATGTTTATTTTTTTATTTTATCGTTTAGTTTGTTTATAATAGTGGTCCAAATGCAGCACTTCTTTATTTTAATTTATTTAAGTGGAATTATCCGTACGGTTCAGAATAATTTCTTGCTCGTGGTACCCTATATTTCGAGTAAATTATTTATATAAATATAAAATTTTTACGCCCCTATACAAAGTATAGATTTTGTTGAAAAACCAACTAATTTGTCTATTTCTTACAAAAAATATGGTGCGAGCTGGCGTCTTAATTTTTGTTGTATTACATTCACCTATTATTAACGAATATATTAATAATTTTTACTGTAAACTGATATTATTAATTTTTGCCAGAAAATCATACCTCAGAAAGCATAGTGCAGTGGCTTGCACGATAAAAATGTCCTTTCTAATTTTAAGAATGGCTGGCTTCTCATTGCAAATTTTTACCATTTGAAACACGCTCCACATATGTATAATTTGATGCAAGCGTCCCCTTCGCCCCCACCTGGATACGCTACTGCATAGTTTGGAGGAAAAGTGGTATAGGTTTTACGTGAAACATATTAATAAATGAAATTATTTAATATATATGTATGGTTTCACTGGGTTGTAAATGAAAGAAATATTTGAATTTATAACTCGATATATAATAAATAAATATATCGAGTACCTCACATATATTAAATATTTTTACTTAGATTTAGATATTCACCCTGTCTCACTTTCAAACAACGCTTAAGGAACGCCTCCCTAGAAAGGACATTTATAAAATTATCCTGACCAAAACCGAGAGATTCGACACATTTAAAAGCAAAAAAATAAAATAAAATATAAAAAAAAAAAAACTTACCTCCAATTAGGTATTTTCTCAGGTATATGTATAATATAGTTGGCGATATCTTCAAGTTGTCTTTCAATAAAATTCACCGCCGGGTAATGGAGTATGGCTGTTCCCGATTGCTGATCTCTAATTCGAGAGACCAATTTCAATGTACCCATATTATTCACATTGAGCATACTAAGGACACAATTATGAGGCTTTTGCGGTTTCGGGAGAATATATTCTAACTCGAGATTACTATCTTCAGGCTCTTTATTTGTTTCATTTTCATTTTTATTATTTTGATTATTATTATAATAATTTTTATTATTTTCTTCTGGTAGCACTATGTCAGCAATCCAAATGCCAGATGAATTCTGAAAGCCAAATGAAATTTAATTTTAACTATAGATGCGTGGAATGGAAAATAAAAAACAAATTTATTCTTTCTAATTGATTGAAGGAATCAGGATGTCACAGCGACTCTTGATGAAGATGAGTGTATATATATATATATATATAAAAAGTGTTTAATTTATTCATTTTTATTTCCAGAGTTTTGGCCAGCCAATGTACAAGAAGGTTTCAATCCTCAACGGACCATCATCAGGGCCTGGAAAGTGAAATAAATTACAATAATTTTTCTTATAAAATACATTTGTGTTCACAAAAATTCGTCTATTGGCTTTAAATTGAATTTATTATATAATATTTTGTCCTTTAATAAAATGTTGATTATTTTTCATTTAGAATAAAGGGTTAGTCTGCTGAGTATTTTCTTTATTAAATAAAATAGACATACCTCAACTCTGAGAGAGCCCTCGGGGCATGGCGTAGAGGTTAGAGTGCTAACCTCATATACCAAACGTCGCGGGTTCGGACCCCAGGCAATCCGATGATTTTATTTAAGCCATTTGGATACCAAATGGCTTAAATATGAATGCCTGGACCCACAATATATATATTAATTACAACGGTTATCGTCAAAGTCTTATATGGCCTAAGTTGCCGAAAAGACTGTGTGAATATGTGTGTGGATGTGAGTGTGAATGAGAAAAAGTGTGAATGTTTTTTTTATAAAAAAAAAAAAAAAAAAACTCTGAGAGAAATCCTGTTTAAAAATGATTTCACTTTTTATTATTTTTAACAAATATACAAAAACAATATTTTAATTCTTTTATTGATATGTAATAATGATATTAAATCCTTTTTTGTTAAAAATAATAAAAAGTGAAATCATTTTTAAACAGGATTTCTCTCAGAGTTATAGGTATGTCTATTTTATTTAATAAAGAAATACTCATTGTACAGTGAGTGCCACAATTAAGCCCACACCTGATAGTTAGAGCCTTAAGTATATGGTATAATATATGGTGTATAATGAAATAATTTTAATGACCGAATAGGTAAAACGTAAAATCTGGTACGGATGATTTTATTTTTCCTTTTCAAATTTAAAATTATTTCGCCATAAACTATATAATATACCATATACTATAGGCTAAGAGGGGGGGGGGGGGGGGGGCTATAGCTATCAGGTGGGGACTTAATTGTGGCGCCGATTTTCTAAAAGAAAAATAATCAACATTTTATTAAATGACAAAATATTATATAATAAATTCAATTTAAAGCCAATAGACGAATGTTTGTGAACACAAATGTATTTTATATGAAAAAATATTGTAATTTATTTCACTTTCCAGGCCCTGATGATGGTCCCTTGAGGATTGAAACCGTCTTGTACGTTGTATTGTTGGCCAAAACTCTGAAAATAAAAATTAATAAATTAAACACTCTTTAATTTATATATATATATACACTCACCTTCATCAAGAGTCGCTGTGACATCCTGATTCCTTCAATCAATTAGAAATAATGTCTACACAGCAAAAATCCTTAAATCAAATTTATTCTGTCGACGTTTCGAGCGCCCGTCGCGCTCTTCTTCGGGACAGTCTAAGTGTCGAATACATTGGAAAAAAGTTTCTATATCCTCTCATTCCATTTCCAAAACTGTCTTGTTGCAAACAAACAAATACTCGTTCAAAAGCTACTTTTTTTTTTTTTTTTTTTTTTATTCTCCACTTTTTCCATCCACCACCTCCACACACATTCACACAGTCTTTTGGCAATAGGATTTAAGACTTGAGATAACGGTAATAAATATCATAGGGCGGATTAAGCTGGTATCAAATGAAAAAAATACGGTTGGGCAACGGGTGGAAGGAGGAGGGTAAAGGCTCAAAAGCTACTTGCTTGTTAAAGATGGCGACTTTCAAGAAGTCATTTCCAAAACTTGCTTATTGCAATGAATAAGAGCTTCCACAAAATTGTATATTTTGGTAAACTGGGGGACATTTTTATAGTGCAGACCTTTTAATAATGATTATTTTTGGCTAACCTGCTATTTTAATGGAATTTTCTTTTTCGTTTTGCTATTTGTAAGAAGAGAGGAGGGGGGAAGGCAAGGTAGAAGGGGGGGGGGTAAGAGGGGGATTGTTGAGTTTTTTTTTTGGGTGGGTGTTTGTTTTTTTTATGAAGAAGGTGTTTTTTGTTGGGGGGGAAAAAAAAATTTTTTTTTTTTAAAAAAAAAAATGTTGAAACCATTTGCATATTTTATAAACATAACGTCATAAATTAACTCTTGAGTTTAATAAAATACAGTTTTTTTCTCGTTTCCTGAAAATTTGTTCCCGATGCAACTAGACAATTTTGGAAATGGACGACTCATACCAGGTCTACCGGTATGAAATGAGCGTTTTTTTTGTGAAAATGAAACACTAATTTTGAATGGGAAAGTAAAAAAATTTTATTCAAAGTATTGACCATTGCTTTCTACACATTTTGACCACCTTTCTGGCAATTTGTGGATACCACGCCAATAGAAATGTCCAAACCAACCAGACACCCAATTTTCGACTTCTTCGTAGGAATCGAAGTGCTGCTCAGCCAATGCGTGTCCCATTGATGAAAACAAATGGTAGTCGGAAGGGGCCAAGTCTGGTGAATATGGCGGGTGGGGTAGCAGCTCCCAGCCAAGTGCTTTGATTGTATCCTGAACCGGTTTTGTTTTGTGTGCAGGTGCATTGTCGTGTAATAAAATTACTTTGCCGTGTCTTCTGCCCCATTCTGGTCGTATGCCTCTATTGATTTCCCATTATCATTCCCATTTTCCAATTTTTAAGTTAAGATTAAAACGCGATTTTAATACCCTTAATTGAATAATTTTCTGAAAATTTTCAGTTAAACGCCTAAGATCCGAAAAAAAGTTTCACTTGCATCGTGGTTTCATAAAACCACACAATGATTTTTTTTTTTTTGAAGGAAGGTAGCCCCCCCCCCCCCCTGATTCAAATTCGTTCCGGCGCCCATGTATAGATAGAAAATAAGGTCAAAAATCAATGTATAAATAATAATAATATAAATTATTGTATACAGGCAGGTCAAACTCATTTAAGCTGCGGTTGGAAATGATAGAGGGGAGGATCAAGAAATATTTGCATTTTTAATTTGGTTTTATACATACCTTTTTAAAAACTTTAATCGTTACATTAGATAATTGATTTAGTTCTTTATATACATCGGGAACATCACTTTTAAATTTAATTAGAAATGCCTAAAAAAAAAAAAAACAAAAAAAAAAAAATTTAAAATAATAAAAAAAATAATTTATAGTTATATAATTAAAAGATTGTATTCTTACTAGAGGTGGAATCGATTTATCTATCGCATCGAGATCTTTTATTAAATTAGGTTTAATAGTATAATCTTCACCATAGTCTAATAAATGGACCATTACTTGTGGGCAAAGAGACCAGATTTGACCTCGGTACCTACAAATTAACAATATTCTAATTAGAGATGACATTCTCGAGAGAAAGTGAAAAAATATGATGTCAAAAAAAAAAAATTTCAAATTTCGATTTATACAGTGTGATCCAAAAGTCACTCACTATCTATTTGGAATTTTTAAAAACAGCTTTTAATTTGGTGTGTTAAAAAAGAAACCGAACTTTTACTGTATCAGCTTTATTGCTTATTGTACAGCATTTTAAGCACTGTCCCCTTCAAAATAGTCTCTTCGTTTCTTCCATTTTTGGAACGCCTCCTGGAACACATTTTGGGCAGATGTCTCGTCACCTTGTCCTGTATCTTCTCTATGGTTTTGGAGGGGACAGTGCTTAAAATCAGAAATGAACCGGAATTTTTTCTTTAAAAAAACATTTTTTTAACAACTGAACTGATTACACTGGCCTGCAAAATAAAAATTTTTTTTTTTTCATCTGAATGGAATATTTTTTTTTTATGAATTATATGTTTTTTAGTGTGCTGAATCCCAGGGCCGGAACTAGGAGATTTTGTAGGGGGGGGAATTTAATTTGCCGCCCCTTCTTAAAATTTTCTATACAAAATTCATATCATTTTACCTTTTTTTTAGTAAATCTTTCTTTAATTGCGGCCCCCTGATATCTGCCGCCCGGGGCACACGCACCCACTGCCCCCCCCCCCCCCCCCCCCTAGATCCGGCCCTGCTGAATCCAAAACTGATCAACATTTCCCTCCATCACGTAGTCTTTTTTTTTACAAAACATGGGTAATTTAAAAAAAAAAATGGAAAAACAGCGAAATAAAATTAAATATTTTATCTTCGTGTAAGGTCGAGATTTACTTGTCGGTATTCGAAGCAGATGGTAAGCTGTAGAGGATATTAAACAAAGAATTTTTTTGTTTGGCTTTTAGAGAAACTTAATTATGACCATAATAGTTTCCCCAATAAAAGTCAAACCAAAAAATTTGTCTTTTAATATACACGAAGATATAATACTTTTGTCTAGTTTTCGGTTTTAAATAGTTTATAACACAAATTAGCCATACCTAATTTTTTTTTATAATAGAAAAAGTATCAAAAAGCTCTTTTTTAATAATATTTAAAAACACTCTATGGTTGCTTTTTTTGACTGCGAAGTCATTTTTTCTTTTTTAACTTTGCCCATCAACCGTAGGTTGGGCAGGGAAAGTTAATGTAATCGTAAAAAAAAATCGAAATTTTTCTGAAGCTGCCAAAATGCGTTTTCAGGTTCCCTGAATCCATTTAGGAAGTTTTTGGAATGATGTCTGTGGTGTGTGGGGGGGGGGGGGGGGGGGGGGGGGGGGCTGTGTGTGTGTGTATGTCTGTGGTAATTTTTTTCGAAAACTCAAAAACTATTTGTTCAATTGTTTTGAAATTTTGCACCCATAAACTAGGGGTAGAGGCCAAGAACTGAAAAGCTTTTGGTAAACATCGGACCATTAGGGGGGGGGGGCTCTAGGGAGGGGGTCAAAAATTTTTTCTCACATAACCTATAATTTTTTTTATATATTCAGAAACTAGACTTCCTCCCGAGTAAAATGATATATAATATGTATAACATCGGACCCTAAGGGGGGCTCTAGGGGGGGGGGCAATATTTTTTTCTTGAATAGTGGATGGGCAAAGTTGTGCGCTTGGATTAGTCCGACCCTTTATTATTATTATTTTTTTTTTGGTGCTCCTCCGATCCCGGTTTCGCTTTCCATCTTGTGATTCCCGCCAGAGCACCCAGCAATAATCAATTAGCATGTTGACGTGCCATCTTTCACCCTGTTCTTTATTATAGACTCCTAAGTTTTCGGAAAAACAGTTAATAAGAAAGTATGGGAAATGAACTTTCAAACTCCGGGGGTTAAGATCCTCGAGGTGGCCAGTCATTTTTATTCCAATGGCGTTCTCTGAATTGACTGACCCACAAGCTCAGGATGCAGGGATTGCGAGACAAAGCTGTTCGCAGCCTTACACCGAGAAATTGTGTTATGATCGTGTCCTTTTTTGTCAATCCCAGGGCCTGTTTTGAACTCCGGATAAATTTACAAAGACATTCCTGCTTCCCCTTGATTTCCCTTAATATGGGTTTTACAAAAAAAAAAAACCCAACGTGATGGAATGTTTTAGATAGTTCTCCCAGTTTCAGCGATTAAAAAACTGTAAGAAACAGTCAAAAAATCCCATTTAGTTTTTTTTATGCAGACCAGTGTTATTAATTAAAAGTTTGTTTTCTTTTGTTATTATAAACAAACCGTTTTTTGACATCATATATATTCTTTTTGACTTTCGTTGTTTAAGTTATAATTACCAATTTTTTTCCACAAAAACAGCAACAAGTTTTCCAATTTCTAAATCGGCTTTTGGTGCTGATAACATTGTATTTTTAAATTTAATACCTAATCGGAATAAATATGTAGTATGTCTCTTTTGTATCACATAAAATTCTCGATTACATTTACAAAATACTACAACAACTTCAATTGGGGTATTTAATGGGATTTTCCATTCTGGATCTTCAGGAGGTTCTATTTCCAATGTGTCCTTATGCTCGACAAAAGTTATTTCTTGGTCATCACTCACATCTAATTTCCTAGAAAAAAAAAAAGAAAAAAATTTAAATTAGTATAAAATATGAAAATTGTAAATTTGAGATCAAATTAAAATTGAAAGGAATTTCACATGCAAAGCCAAAGTAGATTCTTTATTGAAATCAGCCCACGGACAACGTTTCGGTCCTAGGCTTGGGCCATCATTAGAGCTGTGGCTGTGTCAAAAGGCATATATACTTTCCTAGAGACGGGAGGACTTCATGTGCAAGAATGAGTCTTAGGCACTTTTAAAAATTTGGTGTGACTGGAAGCACAGCATACAATTAAAATTAAATACACAAATTAAACACTAGGTTATTTGTTTCAAAGGTTTTATTGTATTAATTAAAAAATTAACACTTGATACGTATTTCGACAATTCCTTGTCATCATCATCATTTTAATTAATAAAACCTTTGAAACAAATAACCTAGTGTTTAATTTGTAAATTTAATTTTAATTTACAAAATGTTTCAACGAGAACCAACGGTCCAAAGTTTAAATCTTATCACAGCATACAACATTCTCTTACCTTAACGTTAGATAATCGTAAGTTGTATTCTGTGCTTGTCACGCCATATTTTTCATGTCGAAAAATATTTAGTTTCAGACAGTATGGTACATTAGAGAGGTGTAAAATTTATAAGTATGGGAAAATATTTATATTTTGTTACTCCTATCTTTCCTATGAAGTACAAGAGTAAAGTGTGCTTCAGAAGACTTTTTACGATACTCGTATGTTTAATATATCTTTTGGGGATCGAGCCATTCTCATTTAAGCGATTGGTATCCAAATGGCTTATATAAAATCATCGGACTGCCTGGGAACCGAACACTCGACCCTTGGTATACAAGGCAGACGCGCTACCAACTACACCAAGCCCGAGGGCCGAATTCAGGATGTAAAATTTACATCATGTACCAATCAATTGAAGGAGATCTAAATGACCGCAAATCCCGAAAAAAATATTTAAAAAAAAAAACTTTTTGGTCGAGATACTCTCATAAAATACTATTTTTCTTTTAATATTAATAATGCACTGAGCGTCAATGAAAACGTAACATTTGTTTTTTTCTTAATGAGATCTGTTCTAATCTACCTTAATCATACTCTAATTTTAAGAAACATTTAATATGAAATATCTTATACATTTCTAAGTAAACTTTACACAAATACAAATCATTTTAATCAATTTAAATAAAATAAAACAACATAATCTCGATATGTTTTGTTGGATATTAATTAAAAATTTTGATTTTATAAGAATTTTGAATAAGGCTGAACGCACACCAATTGAGCAAAAACGTTTTTGCCTAAAACTGTTTTTTCAATGCTTTTCTATGGGTCATCGAACAAAATGTTTTGCCATTCAGCGTTTTGCTCAATCGGTGTATGTTAGCATTGAGCAAAATGTTTTGTCTTTTTGCTCAAACGGTGTGGGTTGGCATTGGAAAAAATGTTCTGCCATTGAGCAAAAAATGCCAACGCACACCAATTGAGCAAAACGCTCAATGATAAAGAGCAAAACATTTTGCCTAATCGGTGGTGTGCGTTGGCATTGAGCAAAACGTTTTGTCCAATGAGCATTTTGCTCAATTGGTGTGCCTAAAACACTCAGAGAAAAACTGAAATGGAAAGATTATTTTAATATTTTAGAAATTTGGCGTTAATATAATTTCAACATTTTTATCTTTGTTCTATTTAAATTGTATTAAATTGATTAAAATGATTTGTATTTGTGTTAAATTTATTTAGAAATGTATAAGATATTTCATATTAAATGTTTCTTAAAATTAGAGTATTATTAAGGTAGATTAGAATAGGTCTTATTAAGAAGAAACAAAATAATACGTTTTCATTGACGCTCAGTGTATTTTAGTTTCATTTAAATTTGTTTAAATCCATGGCCAAAAAGTTCGAGTTTTCGATATAAATAAATCAAATTTCTTATTAATGGGGTGTAATTTTTTTTGTGATGATGATCACTTACCGAGAGCATTCATGTTTATGTTCAGACCAATCATTTAATTGGCAGGATGTTGAACAATAAGAGACTTTACATTCTTTGCAAAAAATTTGACCGATAAATCCACATCTTACACATGCTTTAAATGATCCATCTTGAGGCAGAAGTCCAAAAGTTTTTGGCTTCTAAAAATTAAAAAAATTTTATTGTATATTATATATAGCATACATATATAGAATATAATAATAGAATTTAAGTTGTCTCAAGTCAGCTCTGTTTATTTCGCTGGTCAATTAAAGGGCACATTTTTAAAGGCGTGCACGGCAGATCCATTTAGACCGAGCCAATTTTCCACAGATCCAAAATAGGAGGTCATAAAATTAAAATCATTTTTATTTAAATCTTTAACACAAGTGAAAAAACAGTTACAAATAAAATGTAGGACATTTTGCGGGTCATTGAATCAAAATGCAAAAATGCCCCGCAAAATGCGGTAGGAATGGTTACCCTTGATCATTTGAACTCTCCCCCCCCCCCCCTCCCCGATCAAAAGACGTATCACTCATGATAATATTTATATTAATTTTAGTTAGTACTTTTTTGGCCCCGATGGAAATCCAACAAAGCCAGCTAACGGTTGCCGATCCAATTTGGTTTTTGGAACTGCCGTGTTTGCCCGCCTTAATAAGAATATTTTAAATTCTTTACAATTTCTTTTATAATAAGAGAAAAATTAAAACAATAATATTTAACAAGACATGTGAGTGTTTTTTATTGATGAGGCCAAACATCCCATGGCCCCCGGGAATCGAACCCAGGATCTCCGTTCCGGGGCATAGGCGTGCTATCCATTGCACCAGGTCGAGGGTCCGGTGGCCTGGTGCAATGGATAGCACGCCTATGCCCCGGAAAGGCGGAGATCCTGGGTTCGATTCCCGGGGGCCATGGGATGTTGGCCTCATCAATAAAAAACACTCACATGTCTTGTTAAATATATCTATGACTCAGTTAAAGTCCGAATCGAGGTATTTTGAATACTATTATCTTATTCAAATAATAGATCTCGAAAAATATTTAGCAATATTTAAATTTAATATTATTTAATAAATATACGTACATTACTGGGAGAAAATGTATCTTCATTTTTTAATAATAAGCTAAAAAAAATAAATCATTTGTTATAATTTGATTCATTTTACATGAGAATTGAAAAAAAAAAAAAAAATACCTTGAATTGGGAATAATATGTCCACGTCCTCCAGTCAAAGTATATAAAACATCAAGGAATTTCGTTTCATCAAGATTTTGTCGAATTGTTGAAAACTCTTTACTTAATATATTATTAACATCATCATATTTTGAACCTTTATAGAAAAATAATTTACCAATGGGTGAAGTATTCCAATTAGTTTTTGTTCCCCATTCACTTTTTATCAGAGTTTCTAGAGCACAACGGCTCAGCATAGATCCTCGAGCTGTTCCTCTAAAAAAAAAATAAATAAAAATAAAAATAAATGAAGGCAAGTTTTTGCACCTTCATTGAGAGGGAGGGGGGGGAATCACTCTCGTATCTCACGTTTCCTTCATGCTTAATTTTAAACAGACGGGTCTTAAAACGTATATTTCCATAAAAATCTCTTTTTACTTTCTCTTGCCTCTATATGAGAGAAGTATTGGATTCATGTCAAAAATTCGATGTCGAGATGGACACGTTTTGAGGTCTCCTGAATCCAAAAAAGTGGTTTTCGCTTTGGTCTGTCTCTGTGTGTGGCTGTGTGTCTGTGAACAAACCCACACAGCACAAAATATTGCTGGAATGTTGCAGGAATCTTTCTATCTTACAACATTGTGGCAATATTCCAGCAATATTTTATTTGAAATATTGCAAAAAAATTAAGTTTTGAGTTTGGATTCTAACTCAAATTTATTTCTTTTTTACGCATGTCGTGATATTATATATATAATATTACGACATGTGTGCAATGCATAAGTTTATATGCATTACATCTCATTATACTGGGAACATAGTATGGAATGGAATATTATGGCAATATTTTATTGTAATATTTTGGCAATATTCTCTGATATAATTGGAGGTTTACATCTTTTAAATCCGTACGATGGAGTTCACGGTAATTAAAACAAAGTATTTTACTTTATTATGCAGGAATTTTATTGCCAGACAACTGTTGTGTGCACATTCTCACAGTTTCGGTTCTAAAAGGACCATCATCAGGCCTGAAACATACAAATTGTTTTCTTAACCTTCATGCAACACCGGGCCAATCTTTCATATGATTACATATTCATTTTCTTCACAATACAATGAATGAACATCACAATTATGATTTTTCCAAAAAATTGTCATTAAAAACCAGTACATACCATGTATTCCTTGTCTCTTATTTAAATATATATTTCCCCAAAGGGGAGTGAAATGCCATGAATTATATATATGGAGTGGGAGAATACTTTAATTTGTTTTAGAATCCCGACTCTGTCCTGTGTAAGTGCAGATTTGAACCTGACAGAAATTTTTTATAATTTATTTTAAACATATCGAGATTAATAAAAAGATTAGTTACATGTATCAATATGTAACTAATCTTTTTATTAATCTCGATATGTTTAAAATAAATTATAAAAAATTTCTGTCAGGTTCAAATCTGCACTACACAGGACAGAGTCGGGATTCTAAAACAAATTAAAGTATTCTCCCACTCCATATATATAATTCATGGCATTTCACCCCTTTGGAGAAATATATATTTAAATAAGAGACAAGGAATATATGGTATGTACTGGTTTTTAATGACATAATTTTTTGAAAAATCATAATTGTGATGTTCATTCATTGTATTGTGAAGAGATTGAATATGTAATCATATGAAAGATTGGCCCGGGTGATAAAGGTTAAGAAAACAATTTGTATGTTTCAGGCCTGATGATGGTCCTTTTAGGACCGAAACTGTGAGTGTGCACACAACAGCGTCTGGCAATAAATTCCTGCATAATAAAGTAAAATACTTTGTTTTAATTACCGTGAACTCCATCGTACGGATTTAAAAGAAGTAAACCTCCAATTATATCAATTGATAATTTTCTCTTTCGTCTCCTTCTAAAATATTCTCTGAATCAAAAAAAACCGGACATAGGAATGTTGCTGGAATGCTGCAGGAATATTTAGTGCAATATTTTGTGCTGTGTGGGAAATATCACAAGAACGAAAAGAGCTAGGACAGGGGTCGTGATATTGAATCGGAAGAGTCAAAAATTACAATTTACAAAATTTCAAAGTTTTTAAAGAATCACAAAATTTTTCCTTGCCAACAATAAATAGTACGCGCATAAATAAAGTTTTTTAATAAAAAAAAAACCTATCTATTTATTCATATATAAGTCGTGTTTTTCACAACAAATTAGATAATAAAGGCCTATATATGGCATTATCAGATAATTACTTATTATTTAAGTAAAAAATTAAAACAATTAAACATTTACTTAAAACATTAACTTGTACTTTAATAACAAACGCAAATTCATTGGGAGCGATGGCTGTGCATGGTTATTCAAGTAGAACGCCTGAATCCTTATCCTAAGAGTCCTTATGCTCTTTACTTTCATCTCTTGCGATTTTATTTATTTCATTATTATCCTTTACACTAATTTCTTTGATATTTTCCAACGCTTATATTGTTTCTTTAGCCTCACTTCTTACTTTCTCTAACGTTAATAACCCTTTCCCAAATTGATGATTGTAATCAACAAAGAGAAATCCAATTTTATTTATTTTGAATTTCCTGAAACTTACTTTTTAATCTGTGTGCTCACTTTATTAGTGGATGGCTCCTCAGAGAGGGCTTTGATCACACACTCGTTATGCTCCTTAAATTTATTAATTGAATCTTTTTCTTGAGTAGTTAGTGCATATCTCACATTCAAATAAAATGGTTTCACTTTATCTAGGCCTCGAATTGCTGCTTCACCCTCGCTAAATAAAAAAAAAAAAAAAATAATAAAATTATTATTAGTTTTTATTTTTAAAATATATATATATATTTTTTTTACCTTGGATTAGCATAAGTCACAAAGGCGTAATAAAAATCATTAGGAACATTTGTTGGTTTCGCGACCTTCAAGGGTTTTCCAAAATTAAGAAAGAGATTTCGAATTCCAGTCTAAAAAAAAGAAAAAAGAGCTGAATAAGAAATGAATTACGGTGTACTGGAATTAAAAATTGAGGAAACGATTAAAATAGTCCAACTCACAAAGATGTCAGAGAAATATAATTTTGGTGAAAAGAAATCGGGAAAAAAGGAATAGAAAATATATATATTACAATTGGAAGATTTACGCTGGATCAGATGTACAAGGAAAGGACCGGAGAATAAAAGCCAGCAGTAGATGGACCCTCTCACATCATCTTTAATTAGCAGATATTAACGTTCGCTCGCACTTGCGTCTGGCCCCTGCTTCTCTGAAATTTTAAAATAACCAACACCTATTGTTTGACACGGGCCCTCCGCCAAATCATTGTTTTGCACTGATGATGACTAGGCGTTATGCCAGTCGAAATATCTGCTAATTAAAGATGATGTGAGAGGGTCCATCTACTGCTGGCTTTATTCTCCGGTCCTTTCCTTGTAAATATATATGGGGCATTCCACGCCAACTCGACCACTTCTGAACCCGACCTCGACATTTTCGGAAAAAAACAAAAATTTCGGGATGAATGACACTTTTTTTTAATTTTTTTTTATAAAAAACTTTGATTTTTCTACAAATTCTCTGAAAATTTCAGAGTGGGATTATTTCGCGTTCTATTTTTTTATTTTTGAAAAAAAAAAAAATTTTTTCTCCGCTTATTTATCATGATGGTGCTCTTAAATTCTTCCAGGATTGACTGAGATTCTAGAAAATTGAAGAAAAATAATAATAATAGTTAGAGGTGATGAAAATCGAGAAAATTCCATTTATCCTGAAAAAGATAGAAATTAGTTGTGTATTCAACTACTGAAGAATTTGAAGCGTCAAGTAAAAGCTTAGAAACATGGGCGTAACTAGGGGGGTGCCTGGCCCTCCCCGAAAGCTCCTTGCCCCAAGAAAAATTAAAGGGGGGCCATGGGACCAGCCATCCTCCGGAGGCCCTGAAAAGCCCCATATTTTCTCAATTTTTTTGGGGCAAGGAGCTTTCGGGAGAGCCAGGCCCTCCTGGCACCCCCCTAGTTACGCCCATGTTTCTAGCTTTTACTTGACGCTTCAAATTCTTCAGTTGAATACACAACTAATTTCTATCTTTTTCAGGATAAATGGAATTTTCTCGATTCACCCCTAATATTATTATTATTATTTTTCTTCAATTTTCTAGAATCTTGGGCAGTCCTGGAAGAATTTAAGAGCACCATCATGTAAATAAGCGGAGAAAAAATTTTTTTTTTTCAAAAATAAAAAAAATAGAACGCGAAATAATCCCCACTCTGAAATTTTCAGAGAATTTGTAGAAAAAAATCAAGTTTTTTATAAAAAAAAAAATTAAAAAAAAAGTGTCATTCATCCCGAAATTTTTGTTTTTTCCGAAAATGTCAAAAAAAAAAACGTTTAAGATGAATCTGTAAAGTTTTGTCATATTTTTTTCTGAAAAGTACATTTAAAGACAAAAATTTCAAAAAAAAAACGTCCCGATAAGTTAATTTTTGACAGTTTTACGGTTATTTAAAAAAAAAATCGATGTTTTTTGAAAATGCTATAACTTTTTTTTGGCTGGGTCGAAAAATCTGAAAAATTCTCAGACACGTTTTGAATAGGGTACAAAAAGATGACAAAGTTTCAGCCAAATCAAAAATGGTCGGGTTCAGAAGTGGTCGAGTTGGCGTGGAATGCCCCATATATATATTTTTAAGAGCGACGCATTTTGTTTTTTTTTTTTCATTTAAACGACTTGTGGGAGAGGACCAGGGGAACGAATTTGAATCAAGGGGGGAGGGGGGGGGGAGGGGGCAAAAAATTCTTTTAGAAAATTAAAATTATTTATATACCTGGTATATATAAAATTCAAGGTTTTTTTTTTTTTTTTTTACTCAGACTTTAAAAAATTCAAGAAGTTCTTGAATATTAAGATTCTAAATAATTAGAATATATTAAGCCAAAAATGCTGAGGCGATAAATTTATTCGGCCTTTCGGCATACAGCCATCTTCAGAGGGAAGTGAATAAATTCTAAGTAAAAACCTCTTGAATTTTATACATATATTAATATTACCTGACCGCACCATCTTTTATAAAAATATTTAATTTCTTCAAATAGTATAAAACAAATCTACTTTAAAGTCTAAAATTTTTTTTTGTTAAAATCGCTATTTTAATCAAATTAAAATTTTAAAAAATTTGCTAGTGATTTTATCAAAAGTTTTTTTAGGCTATATAGTAGAATTGTTTTATACTTATATTTGAAGGAAATAAGTATTTTTAATTTTCTTATTTTAATTCCATATAAAATGTTTTTTAGAAATTAGAAATACAATAGGGTCTTTAATAAATATTTTGGAAAAAAATGAATTTCTTACTATTTTAATTTTTTTTTAATTTAAAAGATTTTATTTTTAAAAGTAAAAATGTATCATTTTTAAAAATAAATGAAATAAAAGAAGACATATTGCCCTCCTCTTCCCCTCCTATAGGATGTCAGGGGGGCAATGTACCCTTGCCCCCCCCCCCCAGTTCCGGCGCCTATGGTTAAGGAAATGATTTTTATTTCAAATTAAAGTACAATCGATGCCATTAATTTTGGAATATATCGTTCAAATGTTCTCAGCAGATGCGATGGCACGAGTGCTGGACCCGATTTTCCATGACTCGAGCACACGAATCGGCCGAAGACATCTTCGAAGAGCTGGTTTCAAAAATTCGCCACAAACTGGTCACAGGGCACACTAATGATCAAAGTCTGCGATCGGCGTGGAATCGACATCCTTGGCTGCTTTCGCACATTCTTTCAAACAGCCGCGATAGCATTAGCCTCTGGGACATTATTGAATACATAAGTTGTTTCGAATTTTTGCACCAAACGTTCAATAGTCGTCTTGTTGTACATTTTTTTGTCCATCGAAAAGTGGCTTCGCGATAGAACGTAAACTTTGATAAAAAAAGTTGAATAATTTTAAAAAGTTGTTGAAGTATGTAACTCTCCATAATTAAATGGCATAGACTGACGTTACAAAATGTAAAAGAATTGCAATAATATAACGTTTTTCAGGTATCAACCTCTTTGACAGATGTTCGACTACTGCCAGGGTACTGACGTTATCAAAATCAAAGTGATACCCCGTCTCAAAAGCAGGTGTAGCGAGCGCAGTTGCTGATTTTTTATTTTTAATGCTCCGAGATTCTCACCCCTTGAGAGCTACCTGACTGGCCTATAATAACCTTACAGGCGGAAACGTCCTGAATAAAGAGTTTATTTAATAATAGAGGCTCTTTTCATTTGGCTGCAAACCTCTTCCTTACTAAAATTACTATATATACCGGATATACATATATATATACTGTATATACCCGAGTATATTGCAGGGGATATATATATATATATAATCTTTGTACTCAAGAACAATCAAAGTGGGAATGTTTAGAGAATATTCTGATTTATCTTGAGAATAATGAGATTCGTCGTAAGTTTGTATAATCTATAATATTTTTGGTTATTTTTCCAAATTGATATTTCCAACTTATCTATTTAAAACCTCACTCCAACTTTTCAAACTATTTTATTTAAGAATGTGGCTTTATTTCACCAGATTTTTATTATGTGATAAATGAAAAAAAAAAATATAATACCTCAGTTAAATATTTTGGAACATTTGAAATATATAATTCAATGCACTTGTCAGGATCTCTTCTGCAAATGAAATAAATTCATTAATAATAATTTGATTGATATTTTGAGTGAGAATTTTATGATGTACCTTTGATTACAGGGCTGGAGAGAAATATCCATATTAGCCCCTGGACCTTCGATGTATGTATTAAAGTCAGGATTATTGAAATCCTCTTGCATGGGATCCCAGTTGGGATCCAATTTCTCATTCTGATTCTCTTCAGTCATTATATTTTAAAAAAAGAAATAGCTTGCAGATCAATTATAAATAACAACCGAAAAAAACTGCGTTGTTTAAAATAAAAGAATATGAATGTGTCAATTTGAAAAAATTTCAAATTAATTTGGTGAAATATTTCTTCAGAGGAAAGAGAAGAGAAAATGATTTCTTTTTATAAAAATGGCTGACGAATAAGAATCAAATGTTATAAAATTTAATTAGGATGAATCTGAATTAAATACTTGGAAATTGATTAGAAATATTTATGAGAAAGATTCCCTTTTGTGAAAGATATTTCCGATTTAAAATGATCGACTGCAGCGCTATCTGATTGATAAAAGTGTCAAAATCCCACATGCACAGTGCGCATGACGTCACACATTCAAAAACTTTTTGCTTAATTTATCTCTTGAATTGAACTATTGTCTCCTGCTTTTAACTTTAAAAAAAACTTAGAATTTAAAATATCTTCTATAAGTTAACTTAAAAAAGTAACCCTTTAGCGCTTCTTGTTTGATCTTCCGCAGATCTTCCGCGTTTGCATCGTCGCGCCAAGCCTGAAGGCACTACTGCAATCTATTAATGGAAATTTGAACTAAAAATGCACATGGCTCTCATTTGACAGAAAGAAACCGCAACCAGAAATTGCACTCAGAATTTGTAGAATGTTTAGAATATTCTCTAACTTTCAAATAGAACAAAACAATTTTAAAACTATTTTAAAATTAATTTTATATATTGATGGGACAAGACAGTGCGAATGAAATAAATCTTTCAAGTATTCATCTTTAAATCAAAAGGTATTTTTCAATTTAAATTGCAAATTTTCATTTGTCAAAAAAATATTTTAAATATTATTTAAAAAATTAGAAATTATCTTTAACCAAATATAAAAACTTTATAGTCACTTTTATATAAAATAAATATATAAAGTAATCAAAATCTTTAAATAAATTATAAATTTTTTTATTTAAAAACAAAAAACCTTATTGTACTTTTTTAAAATTTAAACAATAAAGGAGGATAAAGCCGAAATAAGAAATTAAACTATTCTTTATATTTTCACTTATATGTATACATGCATACATAAAGTATTGTAATCAGGTAAAATGATATTTATATAATTTTTTTTTTAAACATTCACACTTTTTTCTCATTCACACAGTCTTTTCGGCAACTTAGGCCATATAAGACTTTGACGATAACCGTTATTTATGAATTTATCTATATTGGGGTCCAGGCATTCTTATTTAAGCCATTTGGTATCCAAATGGCTTAAATAAAATTAAAATTTAAATTTAAAGCTTCAACTAGAATCAACACTTAGCAGCTTAAGTATTTAATCGGCCAAAACCCTCACGATTTTTTAGATTTCCTCGAGTCCCAAAAAAGTAATAGTTTTTGCAACTTATTTTAATCTGGTATTAATATTCGAAAATCGATTAGGAATTAACAATAAACACACCTACACAATAGTTTAAACCAAAAAAATAATTATAAAGCACTATTACAATACACTTTTTAAATATATATATTTTCCAATGTTTATAAATTTTACATCTTGAATTTTAATATACGTATCAACGGAAACTTAGTATATATCGACACAAAAAATCTGTTATGACAAGCACAGAACACAACTTTCGACTACCGAAGGTAATAGAAAGTTGAGTGCTGTGCCCTGTGATTTTTTTAGGTAGGAGACACTAAAGCCGGATTCACACCAACGGGCACAGTCAAATCAGATCACGGTCAGAGACAGTCAAGTCAAGATCGCTGCCTCGGGATCTCAATGAGAGTGTTCTCACTGGCGGGCAGGGTACGGGCACAGTCAGATCAAGACCGGCGGTCTGCCAGCGAGATCGCCTTCCCGGCGATCAGGACTGTGCCCGTACCGTGCCCGTTTCTAAAATCACAGTGTGACATGCGGAAATATTGGCAGAACTGTTTTATCGTCAACCAGATGTGGAAATAGTTTTATAAACTCTCTTTCTCCCCCCTAATAAAAAAACCAAAAACCCTTTTGAAAGGGTTTATTAATATTCTGTTCCTCCTCTAAAATTAAAGCAATTTTTAATAGAGTCAATTTTCTAAATGGCATTGTAGCAGACAAATGGTCATGATAGTGAATGATGGAGATAGGCAGTATCTGTTCGCACTGATTCATAGGGACAGACTGCCTGCAATCTGCCCGCGCTGTGTGAATTGCTTGCCCGTGACTGGACGGTGATCTGACCGTGACCTGTTCTGACTGTGCCCGTTGGTGTGAATCCGCCTTAACTCTACATTTTTTAAAATATTCTTTCACATTCACACACACATAATTTCAAAAAACTAAGAGAGATTTATTTTTTCAGGAAATGGAAAACGAGCAGGAAAAAGAAATTGAGAAGGAAAAAGAAATCGAGGAGGAAAATAAAATAAGAAGGCAACATTCTCCAGATTCGCCAAGGAAACCTGTAAAATCAACGGCTGTGGTTAAATATTCAAATGTCCAATCATTAGCAAAATTTGCTCAACTCCGGTGTAACACAGATCTAAATTTGCCACCATCCAATTGGCTTAGTTGCTCTGCTCAGAATTATGGCCTTCAATATATGCCTTCAAATCATACAACAGGTTTCACCAGTTTTCACATGGCACACATGTTTCCAGATTGTGTTGGCGAAGTGGATGTCGTTTCTGATGCTGAGAATATTAAGAAATTGTTAAAATTACCATACAGTAAAGGAGCTGTTAGTATGATGGTGCATCGTGTTGGCAACACTTTGCTTGTCGATGATTTTGATATTCATAAACATTTATTAAGAAGAGCCGAATCTGAATGGGATTGGCTTAAAAAGTTTTTCTATGAACATATTTTTGAATCTCTTAAGCATAAAGAGAAAATTTTATGCCATAAAAATAATAAACGCTACGCTTTACAACAAAGGAATTTAATTTCGAAATTTTTATATCACAGTTTAAATGTAGGAAAAAATCAACCGCTATCCGAGCCTGTTAGTAATAAAGCAATTCCTCTTCCAGACGCAAAGGTAATTAATTTATAGATATATATATAAACATCCAGCAATACATCGACTGGGGGAGTAGGCAGATCGAGGCCCCAAAGTCAACCTAAATTAAACACAGACACGATCACACACCCAATCTAAATCTCAGGAACAAACCCAAGCTCCTATCACATCCACTAACCAAACCAATAACACATCGACTTGGGGAGGCAGACTGAGGCCCCGTAGTCAACCTAAACCGAACACAAACGCAATTACACACACTCAACCTTCCTCCTGCTCTCAGAGACCAAACCAAGCCTCTGAGGCATCCACCAAATTGACCTGGGGACCAGCAAGATTGCGACCCCGTAAACAAACAATTCCCCCCTAATCCCATACTCTTGAAAATGGCTCCAAAAGGAGAGCCGAAACGTCGAGTAAATCTCAACCTCACACGCGACTCAACCCGAGAAAACTTATCTTCGCAAGTATATATATATATATGGGGTCCAAGCCATTTGGTATCCAAATGGCTTAAATAAAATGATCGGACTGTCTGGGATCCGAACCCTCGACCCTTCGTATACAAGGCAGGCGAGGTACCAACTACGCCAAGCCCGAAGGCTGATTAATATTTGATTTATAATATTTGATTTATATAATTTTAATAATTATCCCTCCCCCACCCCTCGTGGCCGAGTTGTTGACAAATATCAATAATGAGGAGCCAAGAGGCTTGGGCAGACCGATGAATTTATTATTTAAAGGCAGGATACCAAATGGTATAAATAAATATGCCTGTACTCAAAATGTAGGCCTATATCTTATTTAATTTGTATCGTTTAAAAGTCTTTATGGCCTAAGATGCCGAAAAGACTTAAAAAAAAAAAATAATTATTATTATTTTATTAATACCTTAAATGGCGAAAGACTTTTTATTTGAAAACTGATTTAATTTAATCCTTTTCTAAATGATTTTATCTAACTTACTCTTTCAAGACCACCAAATTTTAGTCTTTGCTTAAGACACTTTCCGATGAGCTAGAGGGGGATGAAATTTGATATTGTCATTTTTGGTGACAATAATTTTTTATTGTACCAAAATAGGTCAAACTAATGTGGTACTTTATTTGAAGCCTCCCTTTCTTATTTTAATAGTATATTTATAATAAAAAAAACTAAAAAGTTTAAAATAAAAATATACATAAAAATATAAAAAAAATAATAATAAAAATATACATGTAATATATATAGATGTAATTAAAAAAAAAACTTAAAAAAAAAATGCTTTTATTTAAGTTGAACTAAAAAGAGAGAAATAATTTAATTTAATTGTTCTTGTTAAAATTGTTGAATATTTATGACTTAAAATAAAAGCGTGGGGCGCTTCGAGGGGATTCCAAGGCTATAGACAATTCCTTAAGCTATCAATGTGCGCCACACGCTTTTATTTTAAGTCATAAATATTCAACAATTTTAACAAGAACAATTAAATTAAATTATTTCTCTCTTTTTAGTTCAATTTAAATAAAAGCATTTTTTTTTTTTTTTTTTAAGTTTTTTTTAATTATATTTTTCTTCTGAAAACAACTTTCGATATCAGATTACGCCTTCTTCAGGACTATCAAAAAGATATTCAGATATAATTTCAAAAACAATGTTTGTATATATTAGCTTGTTTTTGTTTTTTTAGAGAACCACTCCTTGCACTCCTCTCCCAGAGCCGCAATTAAAGGAGAAAGTGCCTGGATCATCGTCTTCAAGTAAACACGAATTCACACGGAATGTGGTCTGGACTTTTGAAGACATCCAAATGCTAATTGGAACTGATATGCCCATCTTTGGAGGCACCACCCACCCATGCGTCAGTTTGCGTCTAAGAGATATGGAAAAGCCAATTAATGTGCTGACAGGACTTGATTATTGGCTTGATAATCTCATGTGCAACGTTCCTGAATTAGTCATGTGCTTTCATATGCATGGTATCGTTCAAAAATACGAACTTATTAAAACAGAAGATTTACCTCATTTGGAAAATTCTAAATTTTCACCAAAAGTTGTTCGTGATGTCGCTCAAAATATTTTATCGTTTTTGAAATCAAACGCCACCAAAGCTGGACATACTTATTGGCTTTTCAAAGGTAAAAAAAAAGCATTTATAATTAAAATAGAAAAATATTATTAGGAGAAAAGTTGCAAAAAGTATGCCAAAGCTGAAGGAGACGTTTCGGACGAAATTTATTTTTTTTTGTCTATCTTCAGCCTTTACTACAAAAATAAAAATAGACACATATATAGTGCGCAACCAAACCATATGACGATGAGAAAGGTAGATTTATAGCTGGATAAATTTCTTGAGAAAACAGGATGAATAAAGAAGAGCAGCTAGTATTTGTTTCATTTATTTATTTAAGGCCCATTAAGCTGACATTTCGGTCTCGGTCGAGACCATCCTCAGAGCTACAACATAGCAAGAAAAGCACAAATCCTTAAAATTACAATTTCATTCCAATCATAAGAAATATTACAAAAATATAAAATATATATGTATACCTTATGGGCTGTCAATATGAGATAAATTGTAAAAAGCTCAATTATATAATTCATAACCCTTAAGTTATAGCAAGGTATATAAATACTGTAGATATAAATTAATATACATAGGGTTGTACTCTGAGGATGGTCTCGACCGAGACCGAAACGTCAGCTTAATGGGCCTTAAATAAATGAAACAAATACTAGCTGCTCTTCTTTATTCATCCTGTTTTCTCAAACCATATGACCCCCAAATTTTTTATTGATTGTTAAGAATGACCGTTGTGTTTATAGGCTCTAATCAGAATTGTTCCTTTCGGCATTTTAAAATATAAAATGTTAATATTATTGATCCTGGGTACGCCCTTGAGCCAGGATTAGAAATAAAACAATTTTATTTCAATCTGCTCGACGACGTTTCGGATGCTAATCGCCCCTTTCCTCAAAAGGTGTCAATTATAACAATAAGGTGTGATTTGTTGTGATATTTTAATCATTTAGCTTACAATGTATAATTCTATATAGCAAGTATGCTTTGTTTCGATTCAAGATGATTCTAATCGAGAGATTTGCTTTAACATGTTCTTGTATCGAAACAAAGCTATATAGAATTATACATTGTAATCTAAATGTTTAAAATATCACAACAAATGACTCCTTATTGTTATAATTGACACCTGCTCAGTCCCGAGGAAGGGGGCGATTAGCACCCGAAACGTCGACGAGCAGAATGAGATAAAATTTCGTGTTTTATTTCTAATCCTGGCTGCCTAACCAGCACCAATACTAAATACAGTCTCCAATATTATCTTCAATCACAAATATATATTTTTTGTTTTTAGGGAAAGATGATGATATCGTAAAACTTTATGATCTTACATCCCTTTGTTTGGACGTCTCAGAAGATAAAGATCAGAATCCATTCACAGTTCCTGTTGCTATGCTTTTATACCGAGTTGCTAGTAGTTTAAATAGTTCGTCAGAAGAGAGAAAACATATTGGAACAATTCGATTTTTATTGGAAAGATGCATTGCATTGCTTGACGAAAGGAAATATCCTCAAATTGTTGCCTCGGCTCATTATATTCTTAGTGAAGTGTTTGTTCCAGGTATTTATTTATTTATTTTTTCTTTGATATAATTATATTATATGAAATATTTATTTTATTTTAATACCGAATACTTAAAGGATCCGAAATTTGTCTTTTTCAAAATTAGTTTTATTTTATTTATTTTTTATTGATTTTTTCTATAATCTGCCTTTTTGAAAATATGTCAAATTTATGACAAGGATTATATACTCCCGTATATAGGGCCATGATCAACCGTCAAGCTTTAACCTTTCTGGTGCACAGAGTCGCTGCAAATGCGTTTTCCAAATCTTTGCGCTAACAGAAAATATAAAATTTATAAATATTCTATCGTTTCTTGAAATGGATAGCTCTTAAGATATTAAAATAGAAAGCTTGGACGGAAACCTTCTCAGGAAAAGCAGCTAGGTATAATAAAAAAAACTTTACTCGCCGTTCCTTTTGATGGATA
This sequence comes from Euborellia annulipes, assembly GCA_023213315.1. Classification (NCBI taxonomy): domain Eukaryota; kingdom Metazoa; phylum Arthropoda; class Insecta; order Dermaptera; family Anisolabididae; genus Euborellia; species Euborellia annulipes. The sequence goes on from JAKCPI010007942.1 coordinate 73,098, forward strand.
AGGTTAGATTTAATTCAAAACAAAATGTTTAAATGGTGGGATTTAATAGCGACTGTTTTTCTGCAGAATTTCACAGTTCCAGAGATAAATACTCCATTCATCAAAAGGAACGGCGAGTAAACTTCCTCAAAAATAGATTCTTTTAAAAAAACAGTTATTTTCAAAAAAAACTTTATATTTTGTTGCCGACGTTTCGAGACCTATTCGCCATCATCCTCAGGGCACGCAAAATTGTCAAAAATAAGTACAGCTGGTATGGTACTGCATGTTATTTTCATGTTTAATCATGTTTGTATTAATTTGTATCGTTAAAATGTGTGCAACTCTATAGGGCTATTTCACAACAAACCATGTGATGATCATTTCCTGTTTAGATGGAGTTTAAGTCGCATGGTTTGTTGTGAAATAGTTTTCTATAGTTGTACGCATTATGACGATACATATTAAAACGAACATGTTCAAAAAGTAACATGCAGTACAGTGAGCGCCATAATTAATTTCACCCCTGAGAGCGGTGTATAGCAGCGTTTTCCAAACAGTCTCTAGGGAGGCACGGACTACTCTAAGGGGAGGCGCGAATATAGCCCCAGTGAGCAATTTTCCACATGATTGCTAAAGTTTTATAAATAAAATCTATATAAATAAAAATTAAAAAAGAAATATTTTTATCAAGGATAAAGGGAAAGTGGTGTTGTGAAACATTTATAAATGAATTAGTAAAAGAATTAGATTTTCGGTTTATTTGTAAAAATTACATTAATTTTTAATTTTAATTTAATTTTTACAAATAAACCACAGTTAAACCGAAAATCTAATTCTTTTACTAATGATAACAACTGTGAAAGCCTAAACTCCAAAATTTATAAATGAAAATTTTTAATATATGTGAGGTTTCACAGGTTTTTGAATAGGAGAAACATTTAGATTTCTAACTCGATAAATTTATTTATTTTTTTTTTGCCTTTGCAATAACAATTTTTGTGTATGTATTTTTTTTTTATAAAATGGGGGGGGGGGGAGGCGTCATGCAATTAAATATTCTTAAGGGAGACGTGGTAATTTAAGTTTGGAAACCACTGGTGTATAGTGAAATATTTTTAATGACCGAAAAGGTAAAACGCAAAATCTGGTACAGATGATTTTATTTTACCTTTTCGGTCATTAAAATGATTTCACCATATACCATGCCACCCGTACTTATCTCTGACAATTTTGCGTGCCCTGAAGATGAGTGCGACTAGCTCCAAAACATCGGCAACAAAATAGAAAGCTTTTTTATTATACCTAGCGGTTTTTCCTGGGAAGCCTCCCGTCCAATCTTCTATAAATATTCTCTTTTATTCTAAAATTTTGCTATCTTTGTTGATTTTTGATATTTTTTTTTTTTGATTTTTGATATTTTTTTTTTTTGATTTTTGATATTTTTTTTTTGATTTTTGATATTACTTTCTCTTACCTATGTATATATGTAATATATATATAGAGAGAAAGTATTGGATTCATGTCAAAAATTCGATGTCGAGATTTTGATGGATCTTCACGTTTTGAGGTCCCCTGAATCCAAAAAAGTGGTTTTCGCGACATGGTCTGTCTGTGTGTGGGTGTGTGGGTGGGTGTGTGTGTGGGTGGGTGTGTCTGTGTTCAATTTTAAGCATGAAGGAATTGAGCTATGAGGCTGAAATTTTATATTTAAGTTAAACACCCTCCTGGACCGGAAAAATAAGCTTTTAATCAAAATCGGCCAAAGAGTACTAGTACTTTACTGATGTACTTTTTCAGTTTTTTTCGATTTTCTCAAAATTTGCTCCAACGATTTTTTTTTAAATTCAAAAATCAATTATTTTTTAGATGCTCTTTAAAATGTATATTCTCATTTTGCGATTGAAATCTTCTGAAGACCACTTTACTCTTGTATTTCATAGGGAAGATAGGAGAAATGGTTGCCATGGTAACAAAATATAAATATTTTCCCATACTTATAAATTTTACATCTGAATTCAAATGTTCCGTACTGATTAGATTAGATTAGATTATTTATTACTGTTTTTAAGAGCTTCCGCTCAGTACAGGAGGATCAGAGTGATCAATACAAAAATAAAAAATAAAAAAGCAAAAAACAAAACAAAAAAAAAAAAAAAATGACAGTAAATTTAAATACAAAAAAATAACAGTATAAAAAAGTGAGCAAAAAAAAAAAAAATACAGTAAAACAAAACACCATTTATGTTCCGAGGGCCCTTAAGTTCAGCGCCTCCGATATGAAGCTATAAAATTCACTGAGTCCGATCTCATTATATGGCCATAGCACTGAATCCTGCACTTTCTTGCTGAGGTATCTATTCCTTATGTTTCTGTATAATGGGCACTCATACAGAATATGGTCCAAGTCTTCCATCGCATCCAAATTGCATAAGGGGCAGATCCCATTCGGGTCAATTGAATGAGCCCTTCCTTCCAGAAAAAAGTAAATGCGACGAGTGTTACATGTTCTGGCCTGGTGTAGCACACGCATCTTCTTTAGGGGCGCTCTAAGGGACAGAATAGCTCCCTGCCCGAAATCCATATCCCTGTATCGGGGGACGTAGCTAGAGCTCCTCAGCCTCTCTCCGTCCTCCAAATAGTAGTGAAACTGAAGTTGTTCAGTCAGGCGCTTTATATTTTTTTTTAATTATCACGGGGTCCTGGGATCTCCAGAGATCCTCGCAGTCCAAAAGTATGAAATAATTGTACAATTGAGAGACCCAGTTTGCCCTTCCTCCAGTTGACGAGCCACTAATTCTCAGGAGGCGTTCATAGCAGACACGAGGCAGCCTATCACGTGGCATTGAGAGAATGTTGATGAGCCATTTAAGTGCCCTCTTGAACACCAGAGTAATCAGCCTGTGTTGTTGAAATTCTCTGCGTATTATATATCCAGGTGTGGAGCCGTCCAAAAAGTATAGGGATTTTAGGTATTTGACCTGACCGATTTCTATAAGGTCGGGATAGGCAAGGGCCCATATCTCGGATGAGTACAACAGGGTGGATAGGATACTGGATTTATACAACCTATCTCTTCCACGGTGTTCATTTATTCTAGATCGACTTATTATAGATCTAACATTTGCCGTTGCAATATTTGCTTTGGTAATCATTCTTTCTGCGGTGCGCAGAAAAAGACCCGAGGAGTTGAATTGAATTCCCAAGTAATCGATCTGCCCAACTATCTCCAGCTTCTTCCCCTTGTAGGTGAAGTTCACTTCTGAAGAGACTCTCCCAGCTCTCTGGAAGATCATAATCTTTGACTTCTCCTGGTTTACCTCTAGTAAGTTCTTGTCACAAAAATCACTCAGTGAATTCAGCAGACTCCGGAGTTTCACAGGCGACTCCGCCAGCAACACCAAGTCGTCAGCGTAAAATAAATGTGATATATGGTGATGTTCGCCCATCCATATACCGTTCTCGCCATTATTAGGGAGTAAGGCCTCAAAATCAGAGACAAACAAGGAGAACAAGAGAGGGAGAGACTATCGCCCTGTAATACCCCCTTCTCTATTCTTATCTCCTCCGAGACATTATCATCCACCTTAATCACCATTCTCGCGTTGTCATATATTGCTTTAATTACTTTAACAAGTTTCGAGCTGACTCCGAACTTCAACAACTTATTCCATAACATCGAGTGAGGGACGTTGTCAAAGGCCTGCTTGAAGTCCACGAATGCGGCGTATAGTTTTCTACCTTTAAGCCTCAATTGACAGTTGATCACCGCAGAAAGAACAAAGAGATTGTCCCTACATCCTCTGCCTTTTCTAAATCCAGACTGCGTTTCGGGAAGGAGTTTGTGGGATTCAGCCCAGATAGTTAGTCGGCGCGCTATTAAGCTTGTGAATATCTTTGTTGCACTATTCATTAAAGAGATTGCTCTATAATTCTCCGGCTGGCAGATATCGCCTTTCTTGAAAAGGGGGAAAACACACACCCTACCCCACAGTTCCGGAATCTCATTAGTGGTAAGGATTCTGTTAAACAGGTCCAACAGAAGAGCTCTTCCAGCCGAACCCAAATTCTTGTAAAAGTCACCTGGGATTCCATCAACCCCCGTCGCTCGTCCACCTTTACAGTTCTTCAAAGCCCAGTCTAATTCATCCATGTTTATCGGGTCCTCCAAATAGGGGTCTGACTGGCATATCTCCGTAGGAAGAGCGATTTCTGCGACATTCCGAAACTTCAGGGCAAAGAAGCGCTGCCATTGCTCCATACCAATCGGATTCAGTGTTGTAGGTCTGGGCCTGAATCTTCTAATTGCCTGCCAAAACCTACTGGGGTTATATGAATCGCCAATATCCCTCAGCAGCAATTCATAATACTTTTTCTTACTATCTTTAATCTGGCGTTTATAGGCATTTTTTGCATTAAGGTACATAGAAAGGGAAGGCTCCACAAAATAATTTTCCTTGCATATTCTAAATGACCGTTTCATGTCCCTTCTAGCACTTATACATTGTGCATCAAACCATGGTTTGCCTCTTTCATTACTAAATCTGTACTTCTTAATCAGGTTGAGTTCGTGCGCTGCCTCTCTCATGAAATTGGTTAGTAAAGAGTAGATATAATTACACGAAGCGTCTGATGTGGGCTTTTGTATTATTTTCTGGTCTAATAGCTGTTTAAATCCATCAGAAGACTCCTGTTTCCAGATAAACTTTTCTGATAAAAATTTCCCCTTTCTGTTAGGCGACCTACCGCCCGTAATTGTTGAAATAAAACTAACCTCGTAGGGCAGGTGGTCAGATGTCAAGACCACGCTAGTGACTTTTGAGTCGTCGATTGAGTCAGCCATTTTAAGATTTATCCAGCAGTGGTCTATAACTGAGGTTCCTGTTTGACTCACATAGGTTAATTGAGCAGGTTGATCGCTGATAGTTCGCCCATTTAGAACCAGGAGCCCGTTGTCCTCCATAAAGCAAGTTAGTTTTCTTCCTCGTGAATTTATGAGTAGGTCGCTGGTTTCTCTTTTACCAGTGATTCCCGGTGCTCCAAGTGTCTCTTCATCGAGCTGATTTAAGTCACCGATTCTTGCGTTAAAATCCCCGATAAGCATAAGTGGTCCAGGGTTTAGCACGCTCAGCATATTCAGTGTGTCTTGGAGAAGGTTTAGGCAAGTGTCCATATCATTATCTGGCGGTAGGTAGAAAGCCCCCAAAGCTAAGCTAAGGGCATCAGTTTTTATATTCAAAATCAGCCAGAAACTTGTTCTATCGATTACCTCTGCATTGATGTTTTTCTTCACGAGTGCCAGTAAGCCGCCACTTGCTCGTCCCTTAATTTTTTCCTTAACAGCCTCAACGTAGAATAGGTCGTATGCCTCAGCAATATGAGGACTTCCTTGCGGTTGTTGTAATTGCCAAGTTTCACCCAGACAAATTATGTCGTATTTGTAAAGGTTTTGTGGGGAGGAGAGATCAGAGTTTAAAAAATTGTTGTAGCCGTGACAATTCCAGAAAATCAATTTAACTCCAGAGACTGTTTCAGAAATGGGGGTTGGTGATTCGTAGATATTCGAAGAATCGCCCCCCGTTTTCCTCTTTTCGCCATTTAGTTTTTTTGCCCTGCCATCCTTTCAAACCTATCTCCATCCTTAGGGTCTACGATGAGATAGATGTACTCCTTAGTGGACTCCAAATAAATCTTATCACCTCTTAAGTAAGCCTTTTCTCCCCGAGCTCTCATCTCCCTGACCTTGTTTAAGAGTTTTTGTCTTTTAGCTCGTTCATCTCTACTTAAGTCCTCATTAACGAAAATCTTCGTTCCTCTCAAGTTCGTTCGCGCTCTGAGAATTTTTTTCCTCTCCTCCAGGTTATTAAGTGTCACCAGCAGTGGGCGTATTTTATTATCTCTCTTTTGCCCCAATCTTCTCATGTCGACAGGATAAACATTTTCGATTTTCAGGATATCCACAAGAATATCCTTGATTTGTTCGGAATCGTTCTTATGCGAATTTTCTTGCACTCCATTTATTACCAGGTTTCTGTTTCTCTCTCTCCTTTCCAATCTCTCCAAATTAGCCCTAAGATAATTTATTTCTTCTTTCATCGTTTTCATTTCTTCGATCCAAATGAGTCTCTCCCTTTCCCTTTCCTTTCGCTCCTCCAAGATCTGACTGCCCAGTTCCTGAATATCCTTTTTAAATTCGGCCTTGTTATCATTTAGCGCTTGAATTATAGTAGCAAACATTGCTTCTACATTTGCATTTTCTTCTGATGTTTTCGGTCTCTTGTTTGTAGCTTCTTCCTCTGGGCTTCGTACTGTTTTACTGTTTCTCCGAGAAGTCTCAAAACCATCAAGTCGCGTACTCGACTTGTCCAACAAGCTCATTTCTCCTGTGTTTTTGTTTTTATCGCCCATTGTTGCTATTCTATATATTTAGAATTTTTTATTTTCTTTTGGGAAAGGGGGAGGGGGCAAGGTACAATCTTCACACTGCCCGGCTTATAGGAGTGACTAACGTAGGTGGGGAAGCCTTGGATTTCCTTTCTCTTTTTTTTTTTTTTTTCTTAATGATATTTTATATAAATCTTTTTTAAAACAGGGCCCGATTTAATTCAAAACAAAACAAAATAAATTTTATGAAAGAGTGAAATTCTATTATAATATTTCTCTTCTCTTTTAACTCTTTACTATTAGTAATAATATTAATAATTCTTTTTTATTTTATTAATAAATTATTCTTCTCTTTTTATTCATCAATATTTTGATTCTAATCAGCAAATCGGATTATAGTTTTCCTTGAATGAGCAAACAAAAAAAAAAAAAAATAAAATGAAATGGTCTTACACATGTCCACCAAAAAGGGCTGTAGCAACCGCACGCACAGCTGTACGGGGCTTACACGATGCCAGAACGGACCGGAGTAGTTTGGAGCAGGGCTGGTGAAAAGTCCGGTGTGAAAACTCAAAAAAAAACCAACAAAATTTCCAAAAAATAGGGAGCTCACGAAAACACGACTGTCTTTCAAAAAGAGTCACTCTAATCTCCTGTTCCGTACTGTCGGGAACTAAATATATGTCGACACAAAAAATCTGGTGTGACAAGCACAGAACACAACTTTCGATTACCGAAGGTAAGAGAAAGTTGTGTGCTGTGCGCCAGTCACACCAGATTTTTTTTTTAAATTGAAAAATTTTTTTTTTCTCCCCTTATTTATCATGATGGTGCTCTTAAATTCTTCCAGGATTGACTGAGATTTTAGAAAATTGAAGAAAAATAATAATAATAATAATAATAATAATAGTTAGAGGTGATGAAAATCGAGAAAATTCCATTTATCCTGAAAAAATTAGAAATTTGTTGTGTATTCAACTACTGAAGAATTTGAAGCGTCAAGCAAAAGCTTAGAAACATGGGCATAACTAGGGGGGTGCCGGGGGGCCTGGCCCTCTCCCAGAAAGCTCCTTGCTCCAAGAAAAATTGAGAAAATATGGGGCTTTCCAGGCCCACAGGAGGATGGCTGGTCCCATGCCCCCCCTTCAATTTTTCTTGGGGCAAGAAGTTTTCTGGGGGGCCAGCCCCCCCCCCCCCCCCCGGCATCCACCTAGATACGCCCATGTTTCTAAGCTTTTACTTTACGCTTCAAATACTTCAGTAGTTGAATACACAACAAATTTCTAATTTTTTCAGGATAAATGGAATTTTCTCGATTTTCATCACCTCTAACTATTATTATTATTATTATTATTATTTTTCTTCAATTTTCTAGAATCTCGGACAGTCCTGGAAGAATTTAAGAGCACCGTCAATTTAGAATTATATTCTCTAATCATTTTTTTTTTTTTTAGGTGATACCGACCCATCGACTCCAAAATGTCTCGACGGTGAAGTTGTAGCCTCAGCTTTAGACGATTGTGAAGGTGAAGCCTCGTTATCTGTGAACACCCTCTGTCTTGCTAAAGAAGGTGTCCGTCGCAAACCTCAACAAACAGACCATCGACCTTCAGAGAGCGAAGAGAGCAATATCTCTTCTTCTGATCCTGATTTAGTGAGAGGAGCACAAGACCGGTGTCTCCGGGCTCTTGATCATGTCATCCGAGGATTTGAATGCATTAAACATATACCTGATGAAGTTCCTCAAAAAGTAATATATTTTTATATTCTTTTAACATTGAATTAGGGGAATTAATAAGCAATATTCGGCATAATTCACGAAATAAGCAGCTCAAAGTATTTTAATTAAAACATTCCATAAATGATGAACACCTACAAAAAATATATATAATCATACATACACAACTTCTTGTCTCTAGCTTTTATAGTTTCTGGAATAAGGACAGGGGGATTGACAATTATATATATATATTAATATTAAATTTATAAATTGTAGCAGCAATTTCCCTCGTCGAATTAACTGATGGACGGTTACAGGGGCGTATTTATGGGGGGGGGGCCGAGGGGGCCCGGGCCCCCCGAAATTTCCCAAACACATATACATATATAGGGATATACAGACATCAGCGCAACAAATTTTTCCGCAGGATAGACAACTTTGGTTTCGCAATAGAAAAAATGTTCCGCAAAAAATTTCGTGTGAAAAAAAATATAGTTTCTTAAAAAAAAAAATTTTCCGCAGAAAAATTTTTGAGTTCGGGCCCCCGAAAAAAATTTCTATATACGCCCCTGGACGGTTAGGTTATGAAATAAAAGATTATTATGACAATTTGTGAAGTGGCTGTTGTATATCAACAATAGAAGAGGCCTGGCTGTCCGCTCCCTCTTTTATTGTTGTTATAAAAGATTATTCTTTTTATTTTTTTTTATATTTAATTTTTTAGCCAACTGATTTGTACAAATTTTCCAGTTTCGACTAGATAGTCATCATCAGGGCCTGCGGTTTAAAATACCATCTTTAATTTTTCATTTTATTTACATTCAACTATCATTTTTTAAAAGATAAATTTCTTTATAAGATAAAATTTTAACGTCATTATTAGCATACTACTCACCTTAAAACAATGAGAATAAAATTTTTATCTTATAAGGAAATTTTATCTGGCTAAAAAACTAAATATAAAAAATAGAAGAATAATAATCTTTTATTTAATAACCTAACCGTCCGTTAGTTAATTCGACGAGGGAAGCTGCTGCTACAATTTATAAATATATATTGTACTCGTCTGAGAATCGAAATTTTAAATTAATATTAAAATAAATCCATCAGGCTTGATCGAAAGAACAGAACATCTTATTTGAAGATATTTATTGTATTTATGTATCTGATTTCCGTTTCTCGGAGCATTTCTTTGTTTTGTTTCTTCTTTCACGATTTTCGTCCATTCACCATCATTAGCGGTCCCATGTTTCTTTACATTTTTGATTTGGAGTTCAAATACATTCTGTAAGACCAGGGGGACCTGGCTGAAGAATAAAGGTCTAATTCCACTAGGTCGTGCTGCTGCCGTGCGATCCCATCAGTCGTAATCGTTCAAACGGACTTGCTATTTAAGGCTATTGGAGAGGGCGTGTGTCAATTTCCACTAGATAAGCCGTACCGCGCTGCCGTGCCGTAGTGAAAATTGAAATGGCCTCTCCAAAAGCAAGTCCGTTTGAGCGATTACGGCTGATGGCATCGCACGGCAGCGGCACGACTTAGTGGAATTAGGCCTAAAAGCAGCCACCAAGTTGGTTACAGGGGGGAAGGGGGCCCGAGGAAACAGCATATGAAACTTCCTTATTAAGCACCGTAAAATGGGACAACTTTGGTCATCAGAAAACCTAGAGAAAGCTGTCGAGGAAGTGAAAAATGTCACATTAAATCAAAAGAGAGCTTCAGAAATATATATATAGGCCCTATATATTGACATCGAGGAGGCGATTAGCCGAGGGGATAAAGCAGTTAAGCTTATAATCCTGAGTTGAATTCAACTCGAGTTCAAATCCACCTGGCAATAAATTATCCAACTCTATTTGAGATGCCTCCTCCTGAGGAAGGAAACGGGAACCCACCTCAGTATCATTCTCTTGAGAGTTACTCTTCAGAGTAACCACAACGTGTCAAGGCTGACACTAAAAACTGAGAAGAAGAATATTGACACAAAAGACCGGTGTAGCTTCCCGTCACCACTTCAGGTTGATGGATAAGCCTTAGACGCAGTTTGAAGATAAAAACATTATATCTGAATGTTTGATTTATTATTTTCAGACCAAATGTCTAGAACTAACTATGGACAGACGAATTGTTTTTGCACAAAAATCAATGTGTGTCCAATGTTACCCCGTTATAGGATTTACTTTGCCAGTAACATTTAATTTTTTTTCTAAAATCAATAATTTTCTCTTAAAATATGCTGTAAACAGATTCAGTGCATTATAATTAATATTGAGTGAATAAATGTTTTGTTGTAATGATGCTGTTTACGTTTGACTAATAAAAATTGTAAGTTGCCCCATTTTACGATTCAAAAATGTTCTTTCTTTCGTGTAAAAAAAAACCCGCGGACTAGTGTAGCATTAGATTATATTTATTTTATTATTTAAATTTATTTTATTTTTTTTAGCAATCCGACGAAGCAGCAAAAATTGCAAAGCCTTTTGAACCTATTCCAATGCCATATAGTCCATTAAATAAGAAACCAGAAGCAAAAGAAAAAAGGAAATCTAAAGAAAAGAAAAAGAAGAAATCGGAACGTCAACAAGCTGTTGAAAAATCTGAATGTCAAAAAAGAAAATCAAAATGAGGTATTTTGAATTTTGAATGGTGTTTTTAAACGTGGTCAATAAATATTAAATGTGTTTTTGTTTTCTTTCAAATTGTAGCAAAGTAAAACGTCTCTGCTCCTAAAGAGGGAGCCGCCCCCACCTTTATCCAAAGATGGTGACGTAGCTTGGAAACCACACCTCACTTGTATTCTAAGACGAAAAGCGGGCCTCGTCTTTGCCACTCTCACTGAAAATGCTCTCAATCAGGAATTGTATGGCAAAGCACTTGGCTATATAAAATGTTTATTGTCGTTTTGTGAAGACCCCGATGGCTTCGAGGCTATAAATGATGTCCGCAGTTATCTCCTTGGACGTGCTGGAGACTGCTATTGCATGACTGCAAAGATTTGGCCAAATATAGAAAAACACCAAAAGGATGTTATCGATACTTATTCTTCTAATTTAATACCTGAACTTGGAATTTCAACTGATAATAGTCGTAAGTTTTTATTTTTTTTTTAATGCTTTTATTTAATTTAGTTTTTTTTTATTATTATACGGCTAATGAGCAAGTGTTTTATCGCAATCGTCACTTAGATAGAGCTTTTCAATAAGGGCGGGTTGGTGGCAGCCTGTGGTGGACATTTTCATTATTCATATTCCCTGATGCCAAATCTCCCTGGCAGGTTACACGATACGCAGCACGATTAAAAATAATAAAACTTTATTATCAAAATGAGTGCACACGTTGCGGCCATTTTACGGCAGTGGCCTTTCAAAGTCGACTCTCCAAATTGACCAGTAAACAAAAGTTCGGTAAGCAATCAGACAACACAGTTTGGTTCGGATTTTCGGCATTCGTCCGTACTTTTTCGAAAACGAGATTGATGAGGCCTTCAACATCAGCAGCGAGCGCTTCAGAAAACTCAATGAAAACAAATTTCTTTTGGACGATATGAACATGAATGGCATTTGGTTCCAGCAGGATGGCGTTACGTGTCATATAGCGAAAACCATAATGGACATTCTGCATGAACAATTTGAGAATAAGGTTATGGTGACATTAATTGGCCCCAAAGGTCGTGCGATTTGACCCCGCTAGGCCTTTTCTTGTGGGGTTTACTGAAATTGCAATCCACCGATGCCCTTAAAGTCAACATAACACAAGCCATCATTCAAAATCAGCCAGGTCTAAGCGACAGAGTCATTAGAAATTTGACTTCTCGGAATCGTGCCACGGTGCCAAGCCGCAGCGGATGCCATATTCCATACATTATGGCATATATTGGCCTTATCCCTTTGGGGGTCGGCAAAATTAATTTATAAAGAAATGAGACCGAGAGAAAATCAAGCTCTCGGCCTGACGCTTGATAAGGTGAAAAAAGGCTGACATAAAGGAAAATAAGAAGTGCTCGACTCGGGTAACTCGTGGTCGCCATCCATGTACTCACTAGAAATGTGCCCCTGAGTGAACATAATGGCATATATGGCTCTTTCAAATAAAAAAAGAATTTCGTTAGTGGCTCACACAGAGCTTGTTTTATTCCATTTCAACATCGACCCGCCCTTATTGGAAACCCTGAACATTGATAGTCCTGGGAAGTGAAATGACGATTAATTTATAACAAGATATAAACTTTCGACCGTTGGTTTTGTAAATTACAATTAAATATACAAATTTAAACACTAGGTTATTTGTTTCAAAGGTTTTATTAATTAAAAATTAACGTATTTCGACAATTCCTTGTCATCATCATTAGAATGTAATCACTTCTGATGATGACAAGGAATTGTCGAAATACGTTAATTTTTAATTAATAAAACCTTTGAAACAAATAACCTAGTGTTTAAATTTGTATATTTAATTGACGATTAATTTGTTTATTAATGATTTTGAATATACATGGTAGTAGCTAATGCACCCATATAATAATAACTTTTTTTTTTTTAATTTCAGCTGAGCCTTTGCCAACACATTTCGAAGGTCCTGAACAATTATTCGAGTGCAGTTTGAAATTATATTCTCAAGCTATTCATCTAATAACTTCATCTAATGAACCTCAGTACAGTTCTTTGATGAAACGCCTTGGAAATGTTCATAATGAATTCGGAACTTATTTTATGAACAAAGTCAATGAACAAGATGAACAAAATAAAGATCTTTGCGAGGCTCTTTTTAGTAAATCGCAACAACATTTTGACTCTGGAATTCAGGTATTTCAATTCTTCATTCTGTTGAAATTAAGGTTGTACGGACATTAAGGCATTTATCAAGATTAAAATCTAATTTTTTGAAGCAGAACTGACTAAGGGTTATCGTGTAAATAATTAATAAAACAAATGGAATTCAGCATGTAGCCTATAGAGGAATGTAGACGAAACGCTTACATAACGAATTATCAATTAACTTTCGTGGAATACTTTAAAAATAAAATCAAAATTTTCTGACGAAGGTTTTTAAAAATATTTTAAAAAAGAGACAAAAATTCACGAAAATGTCAGTCGGTCATATTTAAAAATAAGTAAGTCACGTGACTAACGTAAGACCAGTGCGGCAACGACGCTTAAAATAACGTGTTTCACGCTTTCACTTGCATATTTTTTTTTTTTTTTAATTTACGATATTTTTTCTCGCAAATCTCCTATTGTGTCTAAAATGATTTGCATTACTCATTTTAATATTATAAATAAAATACAACTGAACACCAAGATCAACATAAACAGCTGTTAAATGCGATGTTGCCAGATCTATATTATGTGAAAAAATACCTGAGTCAAAAGTCATTTATTTATTATTTTCGGTAATTAAATTATTAAATAATATTGAATAATAGAACGTGGCTGTAGCTGATATGTTTAATAAGAAAGAGGATAGCCCTTGACCCGTGGTTCAGAGAGAAGACACTAGCTTCTCGCGCCGGAGTCCCGGGTTCGCCTCCCGTTCTAGGCGAGAAAAATTTATTTCATTTGATTTGACTACAAATCATTTGAAATAAATAAGGATGGGGGTCTAAATGGCCTTAGATTCCGAAAAAGAACTTAAAAAAAAAAGGATGCAGCCAAATAATTGAGCCTCGATTTAGTAATAAACACTCTTTATTGGGACGTTTCGGCTGGGATCAACCACCCTGACATCTTCAGCCTTCAAAGAGCATATTTACATATATATAAAATTTAAATATGCTCTTTGAAGGCTGAAGATGGCAGTTTGATCCCAGCCGAAACGTTTCAATAAAGAGTGTTTATTACCAAATAGATGCTCAATTATTTGGCTGCATCCTCTTTCCTATTAAACAAATTAAATTATTAACTTAATCCTATTTTAAATTATGATATGTCACGACTAAATTATAATAATGAATTAATGCATTCAAATTTTTAATTTTATATAAAAATAAATATAGATTCTATTATGACTTACGGGGTAGTGTCCGACCAACCTTAAATAGAAAATTAATTTTATGTTATGTTTTCTTTTGTAGATCTTTGAACGGACCCGCGATTTAGTCAATTTAGCGCTCCTCTATGCAAATAGTGGACGTTTGTTACGTGTCCGGGCTTTCCATTTATCGCAAAATAACGAAAAACAACTCTACCAAAAAGCAATTGCCTGTTATAATAAAGCGTTGGCTAATCTGGGCTCTAGAGAACCTCATTCTATAATTTGGGATTCCGTTAACTGGGAGCTCTCTAGCACTCTATTCAATTTGGCCACTCTGATGCAAGACTATCCAAATGCTCTCAATGCAAAGGTATGAAGACAGATAAATGTTTCGGGCTGCCTTATGCCATGGTTGATGTTTTTTTTTTTTTTTTAGGGTCAAGATGAAGCCGAGCGTGAAGTGGCGGAATTGTTACAACGTGCTCTCAAACATTGTGATCCAGACACTCCAGGGCCTCGGCAGCCAGTGTATCAGTTTCGCGTGGCCACTCTACATCACCGTCTTGGGTCATTATATCACCACACTTATAGAAATTTAAACGATGACACGCGCAAGAAAAACACCTCGAAGATGGCAATCATGCATTATGAAAAGGCTTATAACATGTTCACTTCCCTTGAACAACCTGCGTTCGCTTTACGCGTTCTCCTTGAACACCTAGCTCTAAGGGAGTCACAAGCCTCAAGTGAGTCTTTTACTATTTATTTTCGATTGACAGGGGTCTCTCTGAGTCTGTTTGTTCTGTTATCAAGAACTTAAAGATTTTAATTTCGATTGCCGACGTTTCGGATGCAAATCGCGTCCTTCCTCAGGACAATCTGTAGTTAGTAAAATACAGATGGAATACTAACTACCGATTTTCCTGAGGAAAGATGCGATTTGCTTCAGAAACGTCGGCAATCGAAATTAAAATTAGATAAAGATTGATTAAATTTTTGACTGATTTCTTTCCTGGCGTAACCTTTTACAAATCTATTAATAATTTTATTTTTATTAAGAAAATAACAAAAATGGATCTTTTTTCGGTTAATCAATTCTAGATTGGAATTATCTTCGGACTATTTTATTTTTATGACAATATTTTTTTCCTCTTCTATCCTGACTATCCTGTAAATAGAAGATTTTTCTCTTTGATTTGTTCTTTTAATCCACCCTGGCCTAGTAATAATAAGAATATTCCATTTTCTCTTTTTTAGATGTCACTGGTACGGGGATGAAATTTAAATACTGGACAGCGAGCTTAGAGGTCCTCTCACACGCCATTCCAGTGCTTATTTATATTGAAAATAATTCTTCAACTTCACGAAAAGATTTTTCAAATTCAAATGAAATTAAAGAAAGCCAAGAAGTAACCGAATTTATTGATCTCTTAAAAGGAAGACTGGAATTGTTACTTAAAACTCTTGTTAAACAATACAGGTCTTTCAACACTGAAGAGTAAGTTTTTTTTTTTTTAATTTCATGATACGAGTGGAGAAAACGGGTCCTGTGATTTTATTAAGGGGGTCCAGGAGCGACGCGTCGCGACGTCTAAACGTACTTTAAAAAAAATAGACTATTATAAGTAATTTTTCAATGCGGTTTTTTTTAAATGAATTAAATTCATAAGAGATTATTGGGACATCGAGCTATAATTTTTTTAATGACTTATTAAAAAATTATCGTAATTAATTTTTTACTTTCTCTTACCTATGTATATATAGTAATATATATATAGAGAGAAATATTGGATTCATGTCAAAAATTCGATGTCGAGATTTTGATGGATCTTCACGTTTTGAGGTCCCCTGAATCCAAAAGTAGTTTTCGCGACATGGTCTGTCTGTCTGTCTGTCTGTCTGTCTGTCTGTGTGTCTGTGAACAAAATATCTCAAGAACGAAAAGAGCCAGGAGGTTGAAATTTTATATTTAAGTTAGGCACTCCCATGGGACGTGACACGAAGCTTTTGAACAAAATCGACCAAAAAGTACTAGTACTTTACTGATTCACTTTTTCAGTTTTTTTCGATTTTCTCAAAATTTGCTCCAACGATTTTTTTTAAATTCAAAAATCAATTATTTTTTAGATTCTCTATAAAATGTATATTCTCATTTTGTGATTGAAATCTTCTGAAGACCACTTTACTCTTGTATTTCATAAGGAAGGATAGGAGAAATGGTTGCCATGGTAACAAAATATAAATATTTTCCCATACTTATAAATTTTACATCTTGAATTCAATTGTACCCTACTGTCGGAAAATAAATACATGTCGACACAAAAAATCTGATGTGACAAGCACAGTACACAACTTTCGATTACCGAAGGTAAGAGAAAGTTGTGTGCTGTGCGCCAGTCACACCAGATTTTTGTTATCAAGCAAATACAAAAAAACAATCTGTCCGAATAATCTTTAATTTTTTTTTTAATTTAAAAATGAATTTATTGTTATTATTAATCACATATTAATTAAGAAATTTTTAAAATAAGCTTAGATGATTTATTTAAAAAATCAACTGTCAAATTAGTTCAGCATTCTTGCAATAGATGGCAGGCTAGTCTACTAGCCAATATAGTATTAGCCTATATCTGGCCTATATTTATATATTTTTATGCTTTTATAAAAGATACATAATATTTATAAAGTATTTATTGTTAAAAGATCAATGCAAATTAACCAAATGCATTAAATATTATTAGCTAACATTCTGACATCTCTTGGCAAATTTTTGAATTACTTGATTTTTTGGGCATACTTTTATGACACACAACGCCATTTTAGCGGGAAAAACACGCGTAACACCTTCGCTCCCGTAGACCCTTTAGTCAACTCTCTTCATATGGGTCATTCTACACAAATGGCTGTTTTTTTTTCTTTAAAAATCATTCTTTTTCCCATTCACACAGTCTTTTCAGCAACTTAGGCCCTTTAAGTCTTGTCGATATCCGTTATTTGTAAATATATCTATTGGGGGTCCAGGTATTCTTATTTAAGCCATTTGGTATCCACATGGCTTAAATAAAATCAGACTGTCTGGGGTCCGAACCCTCGACCCTTGGTATACAAGGCAGGCGCGCTACCATCTACACCAAGCCCGAGGGCACGAAAATAAGTTAACTTGGGGTAATTGCAAATAATTCAGTGACTAACAAACATATTGACTTTGTTTTAAATATCAGTTAATAGAAAAAGTTAATAATTATTGGGCACACATGATAAATATTGATATTTAATGAAAATATTTGTCTTTTTTAACTTCAAAAAGTCAGTCCCCTGGGATGTACTTGCTCAATAAATGAACATTTAAATGCAAATTATTTTTTTTATTTTAAAATATTCAATTTATTTCATTATTATCCACATCGATATAATCTAAGATACTGTATCAAGCATTGTTAAGTCATAAATTTTGATTTTAAATAAATTTACATTATTTTTAACTTTGCCCACCAACCATAGGTTAGGCAGGGAAAGTTAATGTAATCGTAAAAAAAAATCGAAATTTTTCTGAAGCTGCCAAAATGCGTTGTGAGGTCCCCTGAATCCATTTAAGTAGTTTTTGGAATGATGTCTGTGTGTGTGTGTGTGTGTGTGTGTCTGTGGTAATTTTTTTCGTCAACGAAATCTCAAAAACTATTCATCCAATTGTTTTGAAATTTTGCACACATAAACTAGAGGTAGAGGCCAAGAACTGAAAAGCTTTTGGTAAACATCGGACCATTAGGGGGCGCTCTAGAGGGGGAGGGGGGGGGCCAATATTTTTTTCTTTCATAACCTATAATTTTTTTTTTATATTCAGAAACTAGACTTTCTCCCGAGTAAAATGATATATAATATTTGTATCCTTATTTGTCATAAATTTGTTAAAAAATCATTTAAATTCGAAAATTGTGTATAGCAACAGAGCAAAATTAAAACAAATAAACAAACGAGTTGCGTTATTTCTTTGAATATCGGTGGGCAAAGTTGTGCGCTCGGCTTAGTTCGACCCTTTATTTTTAATTTCAAAGTCGCGTACCTCGATCCGAGTGTCAGTCCCCTGGCTTATGTTAAATTTGAAAATTTCTGATATTATAGGCCTACACTGTTGATAATAATAAATAATTATATGTTTTACGTCACGACAATTTAAATCAATTTTTTTTTTGTTTTCAGAATGCTGTCCAAAGCTGACTTTTATAAGGATTTGTACACCTCAAGCCTTAGATGTGACGACACTCGCAAATTACGTATTCTTATTGAGATTTTAGAAAAAAATCCAAAAATTATTTTAAAGAGAGAGAAAATATTTCCATTTTTGTTAAAAATATTTATATATTTTATAGTGTAACTTAAAAATTTAAATACATTTTATATGTCTTTTTAAATTTCAATTTACTTTTCTATAATGTGATTCTTTTGAAAAGGAAAGAGAGAGAAAAAAAAAGAAAGCCCTCCAAATTTATACTGAATTTTTCTTTTTCCTCTAATCACGTTATAGTTGTCTTTGTTTTGTTTAATTTTTAACAATTTACTAGTATTAACTTTATATACGGGTGTATATAAAAAAAAAACAACTATTTTTATATATGCAAACTAATATTTAAAAAAATTTTTTTTCTTCTTTTCGTTCACCACTTTGAAATTGAAAAGCTCAAATATCAAAATGGTTTGATTTTCAACTGATTTAATGGCTGTTCAATTATGGCTGTATTTATGGAACAAATAAAAGAATATTTGTTAAATAAATTCTTTTTTGTTTTTATTTAGGGCCTGCCACAATGGGAAAATCCAATCACCCATCCATCCATCCTTGAACTATCCAAAAGATCCTTAATTATAAAACGGAAATTCGATGTCGAGATTTTGTCGGATATACACGTTTTGAGATCCCTAAATCCAAAAAATCTGGTGTGACTGTCGCACAGCACACAACTTTCTCTTAACTTCGGAAATCGAAAGTTGTGTTCTGTGCTTATCACACCAGATTTTTCGTGTCGACATATATTTAGTTCCCGACAGAATGGAACTTTTGAATGCAAATGTAAAATTTATAAGTATGGGAAAATATTTATATTTTGTTACCATGGCAACCATTTCTCCTATCTTTTCTATGAAGCACAAGAGTAAAGTGGTGCTTCAGAAGATTTCACTGGCAAAATGAGAATATACATTTTAAAGAGCATCTAAAAAATAATTGATTTTTGAATTAAAAAAAAAATCGTTGGAGCAAATTTTGAGAAAATCAAAAAAACTGAAAAGGTGCATCAGTAAAGTACTAGTACTCTTTGGTCGATTTTGATTAAAAGCTTATTTTCACGGTCCAGGAGGAGGAGTTTGATTATTAAGTCAAATGAAAGTCTTGCGCCAGTGCCATGCCAATGAAAACCTGTGTGTTTCTTTTCATTTGATTATGACGACACATTTGCATGTGTATTTTGACAGGGCCGTAACGAGGGGGTGGCAAAACAGGCGCCCGCCACGGGCGCAACTGGGCTGGGGGCGCAAAACAAAGGGGACCGACCTAGTTGTGAGCTGCACGCGGTTTTTATTTACCAACATTTTAATCAGTGAGGCGCTACGGGGGAGAGGGGAAATGGCCTCCGGACAATTATATCAGCCCCCCTCTCCCGTAGAGCCTCACAGATTATATTGGTGGTAAATAAAAACCTCGTGCAGCTCACAACTTGGAGGGAGGGGGAGCGGAAATTTGCTTATTCAGGGGGAGGGGGCAATTTAGAATTTGAAATATCATTTTATATATTTTACAAAAAAAAAAGTGCAGGAGGTGGATTTGAACTCGCGAAGTTTGGTTACGTGAGATGGAAAAAAACATAGATTGCTTGAGGACGAATTAACCAACTGAGCCACCCTTTATTTAATTGATTTAAGAAAAAATAAGCCATATAAAAAACATGAAATAAAAGAAGTATTAAAAAAATTTTAATATTCCACATATGATATATCATTTTTAATTACTTTTTATGCTGATTAATAATTTATAATTAAAATTCCAAAAGCACGCATAGTTTTCAAATAATTCAATGAGCAAACGTCAGATTGTTTATGCCTTAATGTAATTAAACAAAAAACTCTATCTAACATATGATACATGAAATTAATTCTTGAATTCCTCCTGATTCCAGAGAACTAAAGCCCTTTTAATTATATGATCTAATTTGGGAGTTATTGGCGATCAAAGTTAAGCTTATTTTCGGCCTTAATGACATCAACATTCAATTTTCTATATTATCGAAAAAGCTTATTTAGCATTGTCTGATTAAAACCAAATTTTTACCAGAGATTTATAATTAAAAAATGAGTTTTTTCTAAAGTTTCATTGAGATTGGTAAAGAAATAAATAAAATATTGACTATTTTGTAAATTGAGTTTTAGAATTCGGGATCTCAGTTGCAAGCCTAGACCCGGTTCATAGAGCGCTCTCTTTACCCATCCGGGATCCCGAATTCTAAAACTCAATTTACAAAATAGTCAATATTTTATTTATTTCTTTATCAATCTGTGTAAAAACTAACTCTCATTGTACTTCATTCAGTTACGTATTACTCCTTCACGATCCAAACAGCAGCCTGGCAACGATTATTTACCTATTATGATATTCTGAAACTCAAATTGAATATCTACAGTCATTCAACCAACAAATTATATCTAAGAGTATATAAACTGTACAAAATTAAACAATTAATTAAATTAAATATCTTTTGGCCAAATTTGAGTACCTATTTGTAAGTAAATTTTAAGAAAAAAAAATGTTTGCACCCCATGAAAAAGTTGAAAAGACGCCTCTGCACCTAAGTATGCATCAGTTTTAATCAGGATTCTTTTATACTTAATATTAAAAAAAAAAAAAAAACATTACTTTTGTTTATTCTTTATTATTTAATATATTTCATTTATTATTTTATAAAAGGTAGCTTATTAATAATAAATTGGAATTAAATGAAACAAAATTATTTCCAAAAAACATATATTAGGAATTTCGCTGGATCATATACACATAGAAGGAACCGGAGAATAAAACCAGCCGTTAATGGACGCCTCTCACATCAATTTAATTCGTAAATATTTCGACCGGCATCACGCCTGGTCATCATCAGTACAAAAAAACTACATGGAAGTAAGCAAAAGAAAATGTTAATAAATCATACATATAATAGCCTTTACATTTCATTTTTAAAAACTTACATGATTTTTCGGAGGGCCCGTGTCAACCAATATGTTAAAAATAATTTCTAATTCAGAGAAGCGGGGGACTAATGTCAGCATGAGCGAACGTTTTGATTGAAAAATATTTTTTTTGAGTTGATATTTTTATACATCTCCCCACTTCTCACACATGCGCTCTCATGCCCGGTATAGAAATATCAACTCAAAAAAAATATTTTTCAATCAAAACGTTCGCTCATGCTGACATTAGTCCCCCGCTTCTCTGAATTAGAAATTATTTTTAACATATTGGTTGACACGGGCCCTCCGAAAAATCATGTAAGTTTTTAAAAATGAAATGTAAAGGCTATTATATGTATGATTTATTAACATTTTCTTTTGCTTACTTCCATGTAGTTTTTGTACTGATGATGACCAGGCGTGATGCGGTCGAAATATTTACGAATTAAATTGATGTGAGAGGCGTCCATTAACGGCTGGTTTATTCTCCGGTTCCTTCTATATATTAATATATAACTTCTTTCTTAATTTTAAATATTAATAAGTAAATAGAAAATTCATTCTCTTCTCATTTGTCAATACTTCTCAAAATAGCTATGTAGCTAAAGGCGCAATTCATCAGCTTAAGTCAAAAATAAAAAGTATTAATATACAAACAATAGGTTAAAATTATTTTCATGAAAAATGTAGTAAAGCAATTTTTTGAACTTTAAAGAGAGTTGGTGACTTTTAAGCACTTCACCTATCGTAACTAGGGTTTGGACACCGGTGGAAACCGAAACCGGTATACCGGTTTTTTGGCTAATTTTCAAAAACCGAGAAACCGAGTTTTTCCCGAAAAACCGAATTCGGTTTTTTTTTTAATTTATTCTTCATTAATACTTGTATTCAAATTTATAAATTAGCCCGTGATCCATGGCTCAGAGAGAAGATATTACACTAGCTTCTAGTAGCTTGGGGTTTCGGGTTCGCTTCCCGTTCCAAGCGAGAAAAATTTATTTCATTTGAATTGGCTATCAATCATTTGAAATAAATAGGGATGGCGTTTAAATGGCCTTAGATGCCGAAAAAGACCTTGGACAAATAAAAAAAAAAAATTATAGATTATTTATATTTTTTCTCCTTTTTTCTAATAAAATAATCCATATATAATAATAGCGGAGTGTCGGTCTATCCGTCCGTCTGTCTCGCTCTGTTTGACCAACTTTCCGTTGGAATTTTGAAAAAGAAATTTTGCAGTCTTATAGAGGGAGTTATGGAGAGTGCAGGAAAAATACTCGGGTCCCGAAATTCCTACAATTTTTTGAGTTATTAATTCATAAAGTTACGATTTCTCCCATAGGAAATGTATAGAGAAATTTATGTATTTTTTGTATTCGATGAATGTAAACAAATCCTCAAGCAGGCACTGGATCAGAATAGTAGTAATAATAATAATAAAAAATTTTTTTTGCCCTCGGGGCATGGTGTAGAGGTTAGCGTGCTAACCTCATATACCGAACGTCGCGGGTTCGGACCCCAGGCAGTCCGATGATTTTATATAAGGCATTTGGATACCAAATGGCTTATATAAAATGCCTGGACCCCCAATATGTATAATTATAAATAACGGATATCGTTTAAAGTCTTAAATGGCCTAAGTTGCCGAAAAGACTGTGTGAATGCGTGTGTGAGTGTGAGTGTGAATGAGAAAAAGTGTGAATGTTTTTTTATAAAAAAAAAAAATAATTTTTTTTGGGTTCGGATGATTTTATTTAAGCCATTTGGAGTGGCAGGCAGGGGCGCGGTTATTAAAAAATAATTCTATAAAATTTTGCTTTGAGTATTTTTTTATTTTTTTTCCTTGATTTCCATTTGAAAAAAAAACCGGTTTAAAACCGGTTTACCGGTTTTCCGCTTTCTGAAAAACCGAAAAACCGGTTTTCAAAATTTTCCGGTTTTTTCCAAACCCTAATCGTAACCTCAATTCTTATCTATTTTTAAAAAAATTTGTGAGTTGATGGGGTTTATTCACCGATGAAACCTATTTAGTATAAGTGCCTCAATTAAATAAAAAAAAAAAAAAAAACAATCTTATTTGTGTGTACGTCAATAAATAAGGTAGTAATAAAATTCTTAATGAAAAAAAAAATTAAAATTATTTTCATGAAATTTTTTATCATCTGTTTCTATTGCGGTGCAAAACTTAAATATCCATGAAAATAAGACTACTTTAAAAAAAAAATTTCGTCTGAGCCCTTTAGGCACTAAATTCGCTCATGAAAAAAAATATTTGCATACAATTTTTTTCAGAATCGCATGTATTCTGATTTAAAATTTAAAGTTTTTTTTTTTTGGGGGGGAGGGGGGCAATGTCATTCAGTCCCCTCCGAGACCTATCGGCGGCATTGCGTAGTGTAGGGATCAGGGCTATTTTTTTATTTAACTACTCCAACTTTTTTTTTATTACAAAGCGGCGCTCTCCCCCAATTTTTTCCCCCAAAAAAATTATTTTCCCCTTAATCAAATTTTTTTTTTTTTTTTTTTTGCCTTTTTCCGGCATTTTTTAAAATTTTTTAAAATTTGTTTTTTAATTTTTTTTGGGGGGTTAAGATGCAAATGTGTTTGCTTAATCTATAGGCGAAGTGCTTTGGTCTTTGATCAACACCATTTAAATTTTATAAATTAAAATTTTTTTTTTGTAATCTTTATAATCAAAATGTCTACCTCTATAAATACATTTTCTAAAATCTAAATTGCCTAGATTTAAAAAAAAAGTTGCTATCATAACAAAAATTTTTAAAATAGCATTGAAAAGTTTTATTAAAACAAAATTTTTACTTACTCTACTAAAAGTTTCGTTGGTCATTTCAATAAATGTTGTTCCTTTTATCGGCGAACTTTTATTTGCTCTTAATATCAACAATCGAGATAGATATTTTGAAAATTTGTCGGATTCCTCCCATTTATTGTCATATGTACTGATAGCTACATTCAACATCTTAAAATCAAAAAAATTATCATATAAAAATTTAAACTCAACATGAATAACATATCGTTAGTTTGATGTTTGGATTCTAATGTAGATCTATACATGGGCGTACCCAGGATCAAATCTAGGGGGGGGGGCATGGTCAGATCATGGTCGTCCAGGGGGGCAGATCATGGTCGTCCAGATTGGGACATAGCTATTTTTTATATAGAGGGGGTAAAGCATTCGAATTAAAGGCCTAAAATCCCTCGAGTCCTAACAAAAATAATCATTCGCCGCCGCTATCCACCAATTTTGTTTCGTTTCACCACTTTATAAACGTTTAATTTTTTTTTTTGCTTCTAGGGGGGGGTAGCTGCCCCCCTGCCCCTCGCTGGGTACGCCCATGGATCTATAGCTCGCTTAAAATGCTGGAAAAAAACAATTTAATTTATACAAACCTCTATATGAATATCATTAGCAGTTTTTATTAACATAAATAGTTGCAAATTTGTCCAACTACCATAAGTATACAGTTTCGTAATTGATGAACTCAATAAATCATACTAAAATTATTATTAATTAAAACAAAAAAAATTATAATTTTTTTTTTTAAATTTAATTAAAACATCAAAAATTACAAACCAATGTCGAGAGGAATCCAACGATGCTTACTAATAATGTGAATGAAAAACAAAGATTAAGCACATCGAGGCCAAATATTAACTCGATCTCTTTAATAATTCTAAAAATTTCAATTGAATTTAATAGTCATTCCCCATTCAAATTTAAAAAATTCTGCAACTTTTATAAATTTTTACAAACTTAAAATAGAACAGATAAACTAAATCGATTGAGACTTGCCAAAAGTTTTAATAATACTAGCGTTCTTGAAGGATATTTTTTTTTTTATAAAAAAACATTCACACTTTTTTCTCATTCACACTCACATTCACACAGTCTTTTCGGCAACTTAGGCCATTTAAGACTTTAAACGATACTCGTATTTATATAATATATATTTATTTGAGGTCCAGGCATTCTTATCTAAGCCATTTGGTATCTAAGTGGCTTAAATAAAATCATCGGACTGTGAAGGATATT
This sequence comes from Euborellia annulipes, assembly GCA_023213315.1. Classification (NCBI taxonomy): domain Eukaryota; kingdom Metazoa; phylum Arthropoda; class Insecta; order Dermaptera; family Anisolabididae; genus Euborellia; species Euborellia annulipes. Next base: position 98,414 of record JAKCPI010007942.1, read on the forward strand.
TCTTTGTCTAATTTTTTACTTTCTCTTACCTCTATATATATATGTTAATATATATATAGAGAGAAAGTATTGGATTCATGTCAAATATTCGATGTCGAGATTTTGATGGATCTTCGCGTTTTGAGGTCCCCTGAGTCCAAAAAAGTGGTTTTCGCAACATGGTCTGTCTGTGTGTCTGTCTGTGAACAAAATATCTCAAGAACGAAAAGAGCTAGGAGGTTGAAATTTTATATTTAAGTTAGGTACCCCCATGGGACGTGACACGAAGCTTTTGAACAAAATCGACCAAAGAGTACTAGTACTTTACTGATGCACTTTTTCAGTTTTTTTCGATTTTCCCTAAAAATTTGCTCCAACGATTTTTTTTTTTTTTAATTCAAAAATCAATTATTTTTTAGATTCTCTATAAAATGTATATTCTCATTTTGTCATTGAAATCTTCTGAAGACCACTTTACTCTTGTACTTCATAGAAAAGATAGGAGAAATGGTTGCCATGGTAACAAAATATAAATATTTTCTCATATAAATTTTACATCTTGAAAATCGAATATACCGTACTGTTGGAAACTAAATATATGTCGACACAAAAAAATATGGTGTGACAAGCACAGAACACAACTTTCGATTACCGAAGGTAAGAGAAAGTTGTGTGCTGTGGGCCAGTCACACCAGA